>CALNHX010003722.1:0-143037 GCA_940337035.1 Agriotes lineatus
ACGCACACACGCACACACATACACACACACAGACATAATTCGAAAAATGGTTTTTTCGGACTCTAGGAGGTCTAAAACGTCAAGATTCGTCAAAATCTCGAAGTCGATTTTTTTGACGATTACAATACTTTCTCTATACTACGCGAGAAAGTAAAAAGGAAGACTGGATGCTGTTTATTGATTCTTCAAAATCTAGTTTAAAGCCTGTTTTATTACACAATGGTAACATGTACGCATCTATACCTGTTGGTCATTCTGTACATATAAAAGAAAGCTATGAAAACCTAGAAATAGTGTTAAATAAAATAGACTATTCTGCTCATGGTTGGATGATATGTGGTGATTTAAAAGTACCTAACATGCATGCTCCTTGCTCAGCAAGGTGGTTTTACCAAATTTCCATGTTTCTTGTGTGAATGGGACAGTAGGGCTAGGGATCAACATTGGTGCAGAAAGAACTGACCTGTGAGGAAGTCTTTAAAACCTGGCGAGAAGAACATTCTACGCAAAGTTAGGCCTCATGAACGAGTTTGTTAAGGATTTGCCTAAAGATGGATCATGTTTCAATTATCTCTGACAACAATTTCCACATCTTTCAGAAGCTAAATTAAAATAAGGCGTCTTTGTCGAACCTGACATTAGAAAAATGATATTTGACGTTAACTTTGATTCCACAATGACCTTAAATGAGAAAGAAGCATGGATATCATTCAAGAAAGTCGTTACAAAGTTCTTGGGAAATGAAAAAGACCCAGAATATGTTTCTATTGTAGCTAACATGTTAAAGCAGTTTAAAAATTTAGGATGTTTGATGAGCCTGAAAGTTCACTTTTTGAACAGTCACCCTGATTACTTCCCGGACAATTTGGGTGATGTTAGTGAGGAGCAAGGTGAGCGTTTTTACCAGGATATTAATGTGATGGGAAAACGCTACCAGGGCCGCTGGAACACCAACATGATGGGGGCTATTGGTGGTCACTTCACCGAGAAGTTCAGCAAGCAACTCATCGTAGAAAAAGCTACACAAGAAGCTTCAAAGAAAAAAGCGAAACAAAGTATAAACCAATCCAAGTTGACAAGTGAAACCTGTAATAGCACATTATATTACTGTTTTAACTAGCCTACTGTAAATACAAACCATGCTTATGATGTACCTAACATAGCGTTTCCTTAATTTCCCCGTATACCGTATAGGGGTTTTATACTATATCATAAAAACTAAGGCCAGATTTGGATTCAGCTTATAAGAATCTATAAAGATCAGCTATTAAAGTAAAAATGTAAAAAAAAAATTTTTGTTGGCTTGTGTAATCTGACTTTCAAAAATTTAAGTTACATGAGATTATTTGAGTAATGTTTATTTATTTCGTTTTTGTTTATCTCCTTTGTTTATATAATAAAAAAAGTGGTAGAGCATGCAGAAAATGTATTAGGAGAGGATCAAGGCGGGTCCCGGTGAAACAGATCAGTCACGGACCAATCTTTCTGCTTAAACAGATGAAGTCTACCTGTTACGGGCATCAAACAGAAATCACTGAACTGTTCATAGATTTTGTACAAGTATCTATATGACTCAATGAAGAAAACAAATGAGAAGGACGGTGAAATTAACGTTCTAGAGTACACAGAATTCGGCGAAGGTTAATTGTAGAAAATCTACGATTATTAGAGCAACTGTAAGACTGCGCCAGGGTAATCCACTGTCAACCACATTATTTAATGTCGTCTAGAGAAAATCATTAGAACAATTTGTAATACAGCCCTGCACCACCTTACTGAATTATTACGTTACAATGCTCTGGTTCGCTAGCTTATCCAGTCGGTGAGCGATGAGGCTTTATTCACACCGTCAGTGCAGCTAAGTTAAAGCTAATATTGTTTGAGATCAGCTCGTTGTCCCAATAGTTTACATAAAAAGACATATAATCTGCAATAAAGCACAAATACCAGCAAATACACATATAAGAAATACACAATACAGAGGCTATAGGCTAGGGTATACAAAACAGTTTAAATAGGCCGCTAGAGTTCGAGTATTAACGCCAAGTTTACTGTCACTGCCGCGAAATGGGATTGAGCTCCGCGAAGCTGTCGATTCTTATAGCGTTCGGACATGTTGCGCAATCTGGCCCGTTTAATTCACACACCGGATTACGGTGAACGATGCAACAACCTTACGTCAGCTGCTTACAGGTAAATCCCCGTCGCCTTTGGTACGCCAACATACATTGGAGCAATGCCCAGGGATGTGGAAATCGCCACTTATTTGGTAGCACAGTTTTCGGTATAAACTAGCCTGTTTATCACAGCTTCCTTCTACTGAATGCTGCACCGAACCTTTGACGGGGTCGCCCAAGTGGTTGAGGTCCTCTCGCTGCGTCTTTCAGCGATCAAGCTGCTTAGAGGGCCGGTGGCAATTACTGCCGGCCAAACATTCACTTGCGGGTCGCAACGCACTGTTTGAGAGCTTTCTTGTGACTGCCTTTGCCGCGGGTTTACGGCGTCGTTGTAGTTTCCCGTAAAACGCAACGCTGCAATTTTGCTATCACTCGGTGTTTCGAAATAGCTGCCTTGTGTTTTTATTCACATCGCACTCGCGCGAAAACACTATAATGCGTGTCCACTTAACACAATTCGCTTGCTTATACGATGCGCTAACTTAACATGCTAGGACATAAAGAATACGGTTAGGCTTGTTACTGTCAATGTATATAATAAAAAGGCATAAGATACGAGTATATCAATACAGGTGGCACGAATTGCCCCATTTCAAATTTTATTCCAAAGTCGTCAGTGTACCTATATCGTACGTAGATGGCGTAACACTTTTAGCCTAGAGAGAGCAGCAAGGAATATGTGATTGGCAATGAACCGAGAGAAGATTAGATACATGGTAATAGGCAAATCGAAAAAGAACTGAGGCAAGCTGCAAGTGAAAATGACATAGCAATAAAGCTGAACAAGAGAATAGAAATAAAAGCAGAAAGAGCGAACGAGTGTGTGTTTCTAGGGGCTAGCTAGGAGAGGGAAGCCAAGATATGGATTTAAAGATAATGGAAGGCAATAAGCATGCGAATACAACAGGGGATGCAATAAGAGCAAAGTGTGTGCCGCGCGCTGTAATAGTTATTTATGTACTAACGGAATTATGAAGCTGTTAATGCCTGCTGGAGGGTGACAAGTTTACAAGCCAGAGGGACTCTGACCCGAGGGTTTGAAAGTCGCCCGAAGGTATGAACATCAAGTAATGCCCGTGGTGCATAAACATTTTTATGTTTTACTAGTGTTCTTAATAACCTAAATAACGGATTATAATATTGGATGATGAACTACTGCTGTGAACCCATCCACGCATCGAGGTACGTGATTGGTCAGAAATTTGCCGCTTGTCATTTCTGATCATTTACGTACCATAGTAACTCATAATTCGCGCTAGGGTATTATGTATTACATAATATACCTTGTATTCCAGTTATTAAGAAACAATAACGGACTAGTAAGGCATAAAACTAATAATTTACAAATCGGTCATCAGATCAACAGCGATTACGCAAGCGAAACGTGGGTGATAAACAAAGCGAAACAACAAAGGCTAGAAACTTGGAAACAAAAAATCTGGGAAAATGTGTGGAGGAATCAAGGGAGACAAAACAAATAAATAATTTACATAAATGCAAGTGGACATTAATAAGTTTTATTATAGAATTCAAAATGTTGTTGATCTCAGGGCTTATTAAAAATTTCACGCTTTGTATTGATTACTTACAAAATAAATGGTTTATCGCTTTTTCTATTTTATTTATTGACAATTAAATTTAAAAATAAACGCTCCCTCTTAGCATGAGACAACTCTGATCAATGGGTTGGGCAATATCCAGTATAACATTTACTGTTAAGTATGATTTATACACAAGTATGGCCAACGCCCAGCTGTTTTGGCCTGACAGTTTAACCTCCAAATTTTATGTAAAAAACACAGATGAATGTTCGTACAAAAATGCAACGTAATTGAATGCAATTTTCCCAACAAGCAACAAATTTCGCATTAGGAAAATATGCAATGTAATTTTGACTTAAGCCGTTCGGCTAACCTGTTTTATTTCTGTAGACGTGACAGCAAAGGGACGCGTTATGTGACAATTGTTTCATTTCTGGTTTGGTATCCAAATCTGACGCCAACCCCAAAATCAAGGGACAATATCGCACTAAAAATCCTCTGCAAGGACCCTGGGGCTGGAAAACTCTCTCTGTACCTCGTACAATGTCTATTCTTGATGCTGCACAATGCTGAAGGACCCTGGGAACTTTTTTGCAGTTGAAATTTACCTTGAAAGGAGCTTCGTTGCTGGTTCATAAAATTAAGGGACGCCACCGGAATTGCTTATCTTTGAAGGCCTTCCTGCTTCTGATTTCTGCACTTAGGCAGCAAGGAAGGTCTGCTCTACACGTTGGATACAAATTTCACCCGTCTGCTGCTCCGGAACCCGTTGAAAACTGGCCCCGATGTCGGACTCACTTGGGCAATTCTTTCAGGTCACTTCCTTCTTCACTGGGCTTCAGTAACACGATGAAACTTTACACAAAGGTACTCTGCGGACTGGTGAACGATAAAAACAACTTTTGGACTCACACAAATAACTTTTATCTTCAAAATAATACAATGTCTGAGAGCCAATCTTGCACACTGCTATTTTTTTTACATGGCTTGGGTTGTCAACACATAACAATGAAACATCAAGTATCTTAGTAACTAATTACAACGGTTTTGAAGTAAATTTTGTATAATGTTTTACTTAGAAATTAAACTGTTTTTGGTTAATTGTCAATTGTAGTACTTTGTAACCTCACATCTCTGCTTATTTACTTTAGTTTTAAATAGCACTGTTTTTCAAGAGTTTAATAACACTGCACTATTGTTTTTATCCTCCTCCATCATAGATTGCATTATCTATACTCTTTGTATTCTATGCTTTCTTGCACTGCTTCTTACCTTTCAGCTGCGTGACCGTTTGTTGGTATTATAATTTTAACTCTAACACTGCATATAACTTTCGTAACGTCTCGCAACATCTCTGTATCTTATTAAATTCACATTCTTGTCTTGACTTTACAATATTAACTCTGTCAGTCCACATAATTTAAATGGATCTACCATGACGAGCACAATTAATGAAAATTAAGTTAAACGTAACCCTTCCCATATTGTTTAATCTAATGCTAACCTCTGTTAATCAAATTATAGCTACTGCTAATCATATCTTTGTGCATTTGTTAGTGTATGATAATTATTTTAATGTCGCAATAGACAAAATATCAATTCTGGGCCTATTTGAATCTTTATTTCATGCATTTTGACTTAAAATAAACGTTTCTTTAATTAAATTATCTGTGATGCTACGGGAAAGTCCAGGCGGTCCGCTTATCGGCCTATCCAATTGTCAAACTTTGTTTCCACATTAAGGACAATAGTTTGTGAACCATTCTTGTACATGCAGACTTTATGTAGTAGAGAAATTGCATACAGACGACAGATGCAAGAACTGAAAATACCACTTGAATGCCAGTAACGGTCGCAACTTTCCAAAAGCTGTCTAGCACATTTAGATAATTTCAAAGGGTACTCGAGCTGCGAAACGCTCCCGTAGCCGGCTCTAGGACGCTATACAAAAATAGCTTGATTTATGAAACTGCGCGAAACAGCAAATGCGAGAATTTCAATATTTATGGCGCTTATTAAATCGACATAAGCAGGTCGAGCTCGATAACGACAGTATCATCGCGTGTTCTATCTGACTCTAAAATAAAGTTAATGGTTTCATCGCATGTTTATTGTTTTCATTAAGCTTTCGACGTTACTATCCTATTTTCACGCGTTGGCGTTGTCAAGAAATTGATTTGAGAGGGATCATATCCTTGTATTACTAACAGATCACAATCGAAATAAACAACTATACTGCTCCACAAATGAACTGGACCATTTGCATATATTGGTGTAGTTTAAAAAAATATATTCCAAAAGGACAGTCATGGCATTTTTGATATTTCATGATTGTGTCACTATAAAAAGCATTTCTTTTCATAATTTGGTTTAAATAAAACTAAGTCCATTAATAAAATATTATCATTTAAAAATTTTGGAATTTTGCCCAAAAGTTGATAGCACATTACATACAAAGTATGCCAAATCGTTGCCAAACATTTTTAAACGTTCTGAAGAGATTCAAAGAACTATTAATTTTCTTTTTTTTTGTTCTTCCTCTTATTTTTGTGAAATATAGTTTTTTTATAATTTCATTATTTTTTAGTTTTATGAATATGATTTTGTTAATGTTTCAGTTGATATTTGAGGACAATGCAATATTAAATATGCTTTATGAGTAGACTATAAAACGAAAACTTTTATATATATTGCTATGATTATAGACTTATGTTCGTTTAATAATAATGGTTTGAACCTTAATAAAAAGGAATAGCATGTATCTCAACTCAGGGGTAGGTTCTGAAATATCAAGTAATCTAATTGTAATTTGAATTATGTTAAAACTTCAATAAATTTGACATTTATGTCATTTGCAATTGCTTGTGCAGATAACTAATCAAGATCCTTTACAAATTATATAAAATTCATAAATCAATTCGTAAGTATGACTTTCTTTGTCTTAATGAACCAATTTTAAATGTTCTTTGTTACAGATAACATTAGCATGTATTTATTATTAACTAACCTGCAACGCTCAAACTTCCAAGTAGCTTGAATCAGCCTGTTTCCTTCAGTTCTATCTGTAAATAAACACTAATCACCTCACTTGTAAACTCGCTGCATCCATCACGTTGTCGACTCAAACTGTCCAGCTGTGAGTAGCCTCAAAATAATCTCGTTGTTTAACAATCCAAATCCTCATGTATGTTCCCTCAGTCGTCAGGAAGTTCATCTCCGTTCAATGGGACCCAGTCTGTTGTAACAAAACTCCAAACAGCAACCTCGTCCTAAGCTGGAAGATAACAGTTCTCCACCAAGTCCAAACACCCTCCGGCACAGCACACAGAAACTCCAAGCAGCGTCAACACTCCCAAAAGAAAGTCCAATCGTCAATCCTTTGTATTAAAATTCCAATCAATTATATCCAAATCGTTACTCTTACTGATGTTTTATTATATAGTTCCAATTAATAATCTTGATCCTCCATTCTTGCTATATTTTATCTTTGTATTTACTTGCACTCCTGTAGTTATACCATGTAAAATTCATTTACATTGTCGAGTTATATTTTCACTTCAGTACCACGTAAATTTCATGTATAGTCCATTTATCATGCCAAAATAGTTCTTAGATAAATAAGACTAGAGTATATTAAAGTTTATTAGTCGAAAAATACTTTATATTTCATTTTTCAAGTTTGTTTATTTCATAATCCCCCAAAAACATATTTTTCTGTCTCTTGACTACCATTATTTAAATTGAATGCCACACTCTAGACATTTTATATTAGGACTTTGATTCGTTATCCTGCAACATTAAGTTGTTTGCATTATAATATTTCCTAGCCTTTTTCAATGATTACTATACGAATACTATTCCATTCTTTGCACTTAATTTTCGATATATTTAAATTATTTTCTCTCTCTATGTACCATAGCATAATTCCTCAAATTGAAAAGAAACTTTAGAATAATTCAAACTTATTATAAATTCTCTTTTCAATTTTCCACATTCTCTGTGAACAAACATTAATAAATAAAACTTTTAATAAACTCGTAGCAACAAATCAACAACAATTCTACTATCATTATATTTCCATAGTAACATTTTAATAAAACTTAGAATAAACAACAACTCTTTCAACATCTACAGTTTTTATCTAGCCACGATATGGGTAAATCATGGTTACATGGAACCTTCCTCTTATATGTCCATCTGTTTCGCTTATCAATTCGTACGTATTGTTATTGTTGAATATTTTATGTATTTTGTATGGACCCTCATATGCACATAACAGCTTTGCACATACTTTTTTTTTCGATCACCTATTCTCAGTTTTTTAACAACCACTGAATCTCCTACATTAAATCGTACCCGTTTTGAAATTTTTCTATTTTGCTTCTCTTCATACCTATCGTTAATTATCTTCAGTCTTCTCCTAGTTCTTTCCAAAAATTGTATTATTTCAACATTTCTCTGCTCTTTCCTCCATGGTCTCGCTGGTACTATCTGTTTACACAGTGTAACTGGGCTGATTTCTGTTATTGTATTAGGGACATTGTTTATAAAATTTTCCACTTCTTCCAAATATTGTACCCATCTATTATGGTTTTCATAAGTTAAAATCCTTAAATATTTAATTACCTCTTTAATGTATCTTTCTGCAATGTTACTTTGAGGATGTCTTATACTACAAAAACATATTTTGATGTCATTCCTTTCCAAATTACTTATCAACCTTGAATTTTTAAAATATGTCGCATTATCCGCTAATATCCTCTTTGGTTTCCCCACTTCTTGTTGAAAATATTCAATTGATCTAATAACATGTTTCGTATTGCAACTTTTTGTCGGATATAATTTTACAAATTTTGAAAACGCATCTACCATAATTAAAATGTGTTTGTACCCATATTGTCCTGTCACTAAATTACTTAAGTAATCAATAGCTACCAATTCCATTGGTTCAGTTACTCTGATACTTTTAACAATGTTTTGGTTTTTAAAGTTTCTCTCTTTGGCAATTTGACAAATGTGACAGGTTTGTATTAATTGTTTAATTAATCTAAGATCATTTTTTCTATAAAAGCATTCTCGAAACATCAACCACGTTTTCCTTGCGCCACAATGTCCAAATATTACATGTATTTCCTCAACAACTTCTAACATGTCTTCCCTACTTAAAACCATCAACTGCTTATTTTCAACGTCTTTTACTAACAAATCCTCTTTAATTTTGTACCCTTTATAATTATTCCCTTGACTTTGCAAAACTAAATTTCTTAACTCTTGTATTTCCTCTAACATCTGTTTGTTTAAAATTTCTTGTCTTGATAACCTTCCTTCCTGATAAATTTTTTCAATACCAATTAAAATTTGTTTTGGTTTTTCATAACTCGGTGTGTCTTTTCTACTTAAAAAATCAGCAACTACTTTTAATTTTCCTGGTCTATGCTTAATTTCAAATTCATATTGCTGCAAGTATAAAGCTCATCTATACAACCTGTCATTGTGAAAAGTTTTATTCTTAAGAAACGATATTGCAGAATTATCTGTTTCAATGTCAAATTTATTACCAGTTAAATAAAATTTTAGTTTATTAACTGCGAAAATTATTGCTAACATCTCCTTCTCCGCTATTGTGTATATGATTTCATAACCTTTCAAAATCCTTGAAATAAAACATATAGGTACTTCTATCCCATTTTGTATTTGTATTAGCTCAGCTGCGATTGCTTGGTCAGAAGCGTCAGTACGAAGTACAAATTTTTCTTTAAAATTAGGATATTTTAACAATAGCCCTTCATGAAACCTCTGTTTGATTGTATTCAATGCTGCTTCACGTTCTTCGTTCCATGCCCATTTTATATATTTTTTTTAATAACTGTACCAAAGGTAACGTTAATTCTGAATAATTATTAATGAATCTTTTATAATAGTTAAAAACACCTAACAGACCTCTTAACTTCTTCAAATTCTTTGGACGAGGCAAATTCTTAATTTCTTCGATACGTTTCTCATTTATTGTAACTCCATTTTTACTGATCTCATAACCTAAGTACGTTACATTTTCTTGCATAAATTCACATTTTGATAAATTTAATTTTAATCCATTTTTATTCAGTGTTTCTATTACAGTCTCTAAATGTTTTAAATGTTGTTGTTCATTCTTAGAAAACAATAAAATATCATCGATATAGTGCACACAACAATCCTCAAACTGATTTAGAATTTTCTGCATTGCTCTAACAAGTGCAGCACATGATGTTGAAAGTCCAAATGGTACTACTTTAAATTGAAAAATCTCCCCATCAATACTGAATCCTGTATATTTCCTCGACTCTTCATGTAATGGAATAAGCCAAAAAGAATTCTTTAAATCTAACTTTGTAAGTATTTTCTTATCCCAAATTCTGCTTAATAAACCATCAATCGTTTGTGGAGATTCGTATTGTAGTTTCATTATTTGATTTATTTTGCGTGCATCTAAACATAAACGAAGCGAACCATCGTTTTTCTTTACAACTACTAGTGGATTAATAAAATTGCTTTTGGAAGACTCTATTACGCCATCTTTTACCATTTTATGTATTTCTTTCTTTACTTGTTCTCTCAAATTAAAAGGAATTGGATACGTTTTACTGTTAAAACCTTTTGACTCATCTACCTGCAACTTATGTAAATATTTCTGAGCTTGTCCTACTCTATCATTGATAATCTCTTTGTTTCTAGTAAGTATTTCTAATATTAGGCCCTTGAATTGCAAATTCTTTTCACCTATCTTTAAATCATCCAACAAAATCCCTTTATAATTAATATTATTCATATTTCTTAGTACATTATTAATAATTATTTTATCATTATCATACATCAATGCGTCTCCAATACTCTTTGATTGGCTATACTTATTTTCTTGGCAGACACTTCTGGTACTGTTCCAAGATTTAATTACCCCTTTTAAATGAATGCATTTTTGCTCTCCATTTATCTGAATTCCCAATTGTTGAATGATATCGACCCCTATTATTAAATCAATACTCAAGCCTTTTACTACAAATAAACTAACTATGCCTTCCCATTTATCAATGATTATTTTAATACTCAATATTCGATTAGTAGTTGAAATTTTCCTTTTCGTTGCAGATAGTAAATCTGTTTTATTAACCTTGATTAATTTATTATGTAAAACGTCAATATTTTCTAAAATTATTTCTTCCTTTATTAAAGAGGCCATTGCTCCACTATCAATTAATGCTAAATATTCATTATTATTTAAAATAACTTTTAAAAATGGTAATGTTGAAATTTGGATATCTTCTTCTTCCTCTTCTAATAAAAATTATCCATTATTCTTCAAACTAGTGTTGATAAACGTATGGTTCTTAACTAAATTAATTAAAATTGAAGTTTTTTTTTATCTTCTGAGGAATCTTCATAAACCTCATCCTCTTGCTTTCGGTTTTCTTCCCTCGGTCTTCCTCTATCATATTCTGTTCTATACACTGTATTAATGTACTGTCTGTTAGGGTATTTGTTCTTGTTATCATCTTGATTTGATTTCTGATTATTCTTTTCGTCGATCATTTGTTGATATCTTCTCCGTTCATTGCCATTATAATATCTGTCATTAACATTCCTTTGGTAATTGTTTCTATTTTGGTAGCTTCTCCATCTATCATAATTCCTGTTGTATCCATTATTATTAAAATTCCTCTCACCTTGTCTGTAATTATTAAAATTATTTTGGCCTAAATTATGTTGATTTTGTTGTATTTCCTCGAATTTTATTTTACTAGAATTTGGAAAACTCGAAACTTCTCTTCTGTAATTACTTCTATGATTTATAATTGCCATATCATAATTTCGAACTATCTCTAAAAAGTCCCTCATGGTTTTTATATTTTGTACTGCAACAGCTCTCGTAATCTCCTCCTCTAAATGTCTTGATAGATGTTGAACTATTTCTTCTTCGGATAATTTTGGAGTAAGATGTTGTGCTTTGTTAAATTTATTAATGACATATATTTCCCGTGTACTACCTCTTTCCATGTACCTTCCAGTTGTTAACTGTGTTCTTACTCGCGCCTGATGTGCATTACTCCAATATTGTTCTATGAATAATTTTCTAAACTCTTTGTAACTGTCATACCTTGATTTTATAATACTATGCCATACATCTGCATAATTTTTTAGGCTCATATTTATAATTTGCAGCTTCTTATTTTCATATGGTATTGTCCTCATAATATCATCTAATTTAATCAAGTATGTCATAGGCTGTTCACCTATTCTCCCTTCGAAAATTGGTAGCATTTCTGTCTGAAATCCCAGGTAACTCCCTCTTGAACTCCCATTTAAATTTTCTGTACTATCTTGTATCCTTTGTAGCTTATCTTCTACTTCCTTGAATTTTACTGTGCTGTTCAAAATCTCTCCTTGTATTTGTACTCTATTTTCATCTACCTTCCTTCCTAAGACATCTACTTTTTGATCCGTATACTCTAATTGTACTTTCATTGTATCTTCCAATGTTACTTTCATCCCCTCTAGTTTTCCTTCTAGTTCTTCTTTATTGCGTTCTAACTCTTGTCCAATGGTTTGTTTCAAGGTTTCCTCTAGCTGTTCGTTGGCTTCTTGTCTTTCCTGTCGCACCTCATTCTTTACTTCAACTTTATAATTTTCTAATGTTAAACAAATGTTATTGATTTGTACTTGTAGTTCTTCCTTATTTCCAATTTGAACTTTATAAAATTCGTCTTTCAATTCCTTCATTGCTTCTTTCATCTTTTCTGTCTGGACTTTTTGATCTTGCAACTTCTCTGTTAATCTTTCTGCAGTGTCTTTTATTGATTGTTGTAGATCCCTCTTTGTTTCCTCAGCTAACTGTTGTGACCTTCTTTCTCTTTCCTCTGCATCCTTCTTTGACCTGTTTTCCCTCTCTTCTGCATCCTGTAGTAATTGCCTCTTTGTTTCTTCAGCTTTTTCCTCAATTGATTGCTTTAAATTTTCCATTGACTGTTGTGATTGCATTTGCATTTGCATCATCGTTTCCATTATCTGTTTGAACCTGTCTTCTTCTGCTGTTTGTTTTTGCTGAAGCCTTACCTGGTCTCCTTGTATTTCCATTTCCGCTTCCTCCACTTCTACTTCGGTAGGGATTGTAATATCTTCCATCTCCTGCTGTTCTTCTTCTGTCCTTTTACTTTTCCGTGTGACTCTTTTATCTGCCATATTTATTATTTAACCTTTTACAAATTATTAAAATTCTAATGTAACACCTTTTATTAAATTGTAAATTTTGCAATTTATTTGATAATTACTTTTTATCCAAAAACTTTAACCAGTTTTATTGTTGTTTGTTCTATCCTTTTATTTATTTATAAGGAACAATATTTATAAAATGAAATGTTACTCAGCGTATTTTTTTTTAAACTTGTAGCTTGTACCCTTATTATAGCAATAAACAATTAGCAAACAGCCCCACGTATGCGGCGTCCATAATTTATGCTATGATTATAGACTTATGTTCGTTTAATAATAATGGTTTGAACCTTAATAAAAAGGAATAGCATGTATCTCAACTCAGGGGTAGGTTCTGAAATATCAAGTAATCTAATTGTAATTTGAATTATGTTAAAACTTCAATAAATTTGACATTTATGTCATTTGCAATTGCTTGTGCAGATAACTAATCAAGATCCTTTACAAATTATATAAAATTCATAAATCAATTCGTAAGTATGACTTTCTTTGTCTTAATGAACCAATTTTAAATGTTCTTTGTTACAGATAACATTAGCATGTATTTATTATTAACTAACCTGCAACGCTCAAACTTCCAAGTAGCTTGAATCAGCCTGTTTCCTTCAGTTCTATCTGTAAATAAACACTAATCACCTCACTTGTAAACTCGCTGCATCCATCACGTTGTCGACTCAAACTGTCCAGCTGTGAGTAGCCTCAAAATAATCTCGTTGTTTAACAATCCAAATCCTCATGTATGTTCCCTCAGTCGTCAGGAAGTTGATCTCCGTTCAATGGGACCCAGTCTGTTGCAACAAAACTCCAAACAGCAACCTCGTCCTAAGCTGGAAGATAACAGTTCTCCACCAAGTCCAAACACCCTCCGGCACAGCACACAGAAACTCCAAGCAGCGTCAACACTCCCAAAAGAAAGTCCAATCGTCAATCCTTTGTATTAAAATTCCAATCAATTATATCCAAATCGTTACTCTTACTGATGTTTTATTATATAGTTCCAATTAATAATCTTGATCCTCCATTCTTGCTATATTTTATCTTTGTATTTACTTGCACTCCTGTAGTTATACCATGTAAAATTCATTTACATTGTCGAGTTATATTTTCACTTCAGTACCACGTAAATTTCATGTATAGTCCATTTATCATGCCAAAATAGTTCTTAGATAAATAAGACTAGAGTATATTAAAGTTTATTAGTCGAAAAATACTTTATATTTCATTTTTCAAGTTTGTTTATTTTATAATCCCCCAAAAACATATTTTTCTATCTCTTGACTACCATTATTTAAATTGAATGCCACACTCTAGACATTTTATATTAGGACTTTGATTCGTTATCCTGCAACATTAAGTTGTTTGCATTATAATATTTCCTAGCCTTTTTCAATGATTACTATACGAATACTATTCCATTCTTTGCACTTAATTTTCGATATATTTAAATTATTTTCTCTCTCTATGTACCATAGCAATATTTTTTTATGACGTAATGTAACAAATACCATTTTTATGGGTGGTTCACTTTATTTGTGGAGCAGTATATATTTTCCCGAATTTTTTGTACCGTCGGATGAATACCCGAACACCACAGGGGTCACATCTGAGTTTATTATCTTTTTATTTTCATAAATGATATAGCTATACATATTTCTTTAAAAAAAAAATCAAATTGTAGACCACCTTAAAATGTATAGAAAGATTTTAACGCCTTTTGTCTGTCTAGCTGCATTACAAGATCCATCTAATTTACATGCTGTAAATTTAATGACATGTGACTGAATACAAAGAAATATAAATCGATACATTTTTAGTAAAAAGAGATGCATTGCAATGTAATATAATTTATGGTAAACAACTTGAAGTTTTTCAAACTATTAAAGACCTGTGTGTTATATTTGATAGCTGTTTGGCATTTTCAGACCATATAGACTACATTGTAGTAAAAGATATGCGGTTGTTAGAATTTGTTACACAAATGTCGGAACTATAACGGTACTTTAGTCTATATCTATACAGCATTGGTCCGCTCAATGTTAGACTACAATCGTAGTATTTGGGCTCCTACATTTGACATGCCCATTAGTAGAATCGAAAATTTGGAAAAGAAAATAGTCAAAACTCTTCATTATAAATCCAATTTCCCATTTGATAAAATTAAATATGCTGGAATGTACTGGATTTGTTTAAATTACTGGTATTAGCACTAATGAGAATCATTTACTTCTTCAACCTTATTTTCATAAAACGAGTTGTGGAACAAAATGTCCCTTATATAGTATTACTGAAATAGAAAATAAGCTAAGTGATGATATTAATATGCTTGCTATTTGTTAGCTAAATTTAATTCGTTGGTCAAATCTTCCAGAAAATCTACTTATGTACACTCAGGAGCAATTGCCGGCCGCCAGTTCCGTCGCAGAAGGCGTTACAGGTCTTTGAAATATTAATCGGTAAAACAGAACAGAGATAAATGCCCAGCGCCCCAACGAATTTTTGTCAAATAACGGCAAGTGTACCCAAATGTTTACACGCGAATTCGTAAACTCAAATAGCTTATACACAAATACAGTTCCTGGAAGAAAATCTTCAAATAAGGCAGATAGCCGTAACTAAATCAAACCCTAATAGCTTGCTTAATCACAGTATAATTTCAGAATAATCACAATAAAAATCACAATATTTATCAAAATCAGAATCGTAGGTTACCACAAATTATTACCTATGATTAATAATTCATAAATATGAATATGAGGTACCTCAATCAAAAGATTACAACTATTACTTACAGTTTTACAAATTTTGCAATAGTGTTATTGCACACATTAAAACAAATCAACGGACAGGCAAAAATTACAGCAATGGTTAATCCTTGGTGTTGTTTGGTTTTGCAGGAAACGCGATACGCGTTCCAGATGTAGACTCAATGTCAACGTCAAGTTATTGTTAGTATTGAAAGACTCTTTAGCGCCCACTGATAGCTTGACCAACCTTTTCTAATTTTAGAAAGAAACCGCCGTTTTCACTGTAGCTAATCGGCCCTCCTATTCGCCCAAGTAGCCTGAACCTGTGTTTTATACGACTTGAAACTGGCCATAGTAATTGAGTCTGATTAGGTAGGGGCTTGAGATTAAAAATAATTTGCCGTTTGAGGTATTGTCTCATATCTCAATAGCGTTTCTTATTTGGTTTGAGATACGATTTTCTAAGATTTTCAAAGGATTATTATTCAAACAATAATTTGGGTTTCAGGTTAATTTATTAAATTAGATAACCCATGGGAAAAGCAAGGCATGCATGGACACTTCTCTATCAATGAAATAGTAATTTACGTAACAAGTATAGAAAGGGGAGCTTTTCAGTACGAGTGAGATGTTTCCGGAAGAGGCCGTTAGGCCGAGTCCGGAATTTCGAGACGAGTATGGAAAAACCACTTTCATACGAGTTTCGTACAATATTTTTTCGTACACTAGCATACAAAACGGAATACTAAATTTATCCTCGTATATAGCAAATAAGTAGAGTAATATTAATGTAATGTAATATTATATGTGTTGTAACTAAGGAAACGTACGGCAAAGTGCTACTTTGCGGTGCGAATACGGCAAAATACTACTTTGCCGTACGAATACCGCAAAGTGCAACTTTCTGATTAATAAATTGTACGGCAAAGTAGCTCTTTCAATGCTAGTGTACGAAAAAATAAATATTAATACAAAAACGTATGAAATGACCAATATCGGTTGGATTGTAGATGGTACTGCACTGTTAGTAGTTTAGATAGGCTTAACTAACTGCATTAATATTAGAATTGTATTCAGAGAAATAAAACACGAGGTTTCAGTCTCAAACAAGAAAGACAATTGTTTATTTATTAAAACATATATGTGTAACCTAGCAATCTATACTAGGTCACATGCAGTCATACTGCATAGCCCCCCCCCCCCCAAATATTTGATTTGGTTATCTGCGGTTATTTTTTTTTTTGAGAAGAAAAAAGCTATGGAGAACTATAAATCAGTAAATAGTTATCCCTAGCTGCAAAAAACTTCTATCTTTTCAACAAGAACAATAACAGTCAACATTAAATACAACGAACAACTAAAATATAACAATATAAATCGCACAACACAGGTAGTATCAACGTTTTTTTTTCAGATCAGAAGGTTGCGTGTTCAGATCACGTCGGCTTCACCATTATGCAGTGTTTTATTATTAGTGTGAGATAGGCTTAACTAACTACATTAATATAGGAATTGTATTCGGAGAAATAAAACACGAGGTTTCAGTTTCAAACATAAAAGACAATTGTTTATTTATTAAAACATATATTGCTATGATATGATATGTGTGTTTTTATTATCATAGAATAAAATAAATTAAATTAAAATTGTCTACCATACCAATTATTTTTCAAAGATCGGTAAACGTTACATTAAACTGACGAATCTTGGGTTCACCAAATTAACTAGTAATATCTATGGTATTTTGCCCTCTTAAACATTGCATATAACCGTTATTGATAATATTTGCTAGCTCCAAAATTAAGAACATGAATACTCAGCTCTCAGGTGTCGGGTTCCTTAAATTTATTTGAAAATGGCAGCACGCCACTGGGAAATAATATCAAAACTGCACTGCGCCGGTGCTCGATTTGACAGTTAACCTTGACCTACATAAATTTCAGTTTGTGCGACTTTCTGCGTTGTGAAATGACTAGTAAAATCAAATTATGAGCAAATTAAAAATCAGGTGAGTTATGGATTGATTTTCGCGCCTTTGTGGTAGCGTCTGTACATTCTTTTGTTCTAGGACAGGGGTCGGCAGACTTTCGAATTAGATGAGCCAAAAGTTAAGTAAACATATTCTGGAAATTTTTAGAGAGCCGCAACATGTATTTTCTCTGTACATATTGTAATAACTTACTGCCCATAGCAATTCTGATTGCCTAATTACCTAAATGAATAAGGTCAAAATGGGCAGAGAATTAAATACTTTATTTATTGCAAGATAATCTACTTTACATTAATAAGTGCACTTGATGTGAGCAGCAGTAACTAATAATTTGAGGGATAAAAGTTAGCATGAAATAAGGCAGGTTTCAAAAGGGTTGCGTTCAGATTTCAGATATGATAAATGTTCAGAAGGGCCAATGCAATTTAATTTGTAACTGACGGATTTGAGCTTAGTTACGTCAAACATAATGTGAATAAAATGGTACAGAATTATTTGTTAAATACAGAAACTATATGAGCATTATGTATTAAAAGTGTATAAGCCAGCAAACGGCAAATTAGCTGAAAGGTAAACGAAACCGTGTAGCAAAATAATAATTGCAAAGAGCAATGAAAAATGGAAGGCAGCCGATCAAAAGACAATTAGTGAGACGCTAAAGGAATTCAAATGTATCAGTGGATTATAAACCAAAATGATTTAAAAGCAGAGCAAAGTGTTGTGGCTTTATTCCAAGAAAAAGACAATTTTAGTAGTTACGTAGTCCATAAGGTTAAACATGTTATCAATTCTAATTTCCTTTATAAAAATTGAAAATCTAGTTGCTAAGTGACCCGACTGTCATTTTTTATTAATGAAAAACAAGCTTGTAAAATTTGTGTGCGGGCGAGATTGAGCTCCTCATATAAAAAAATAAATAAAAAGTGTATTTTTGATACCATTTGTATGTAAAGTTATTCATTAGTGTGCAGGGCATCTGTGGGTATAATTTACCAGGTGTTAAAAGTGCCAAGTGAAGCAGATTCTATGTATTTAGTGACCTTATCACAACCGAATGAACAGCGAGCGGCGGCGGGGGCAGTGCCAACGCCGGCGAGAATTTGGGTGGAGAGGGGCGCGAGTGTGGTAATTTACTAAATGGCAAGACGGTGCAAAAAAGTCGAAGACAAAGAATTTTTGCTTTGTGATTTATGTATGAGTGATTGGACTGTTTGAGTTTGTTCGGCAGCCATGAGTTGGAGAGCCGTAAAATTATATGTAAAGAGCCGCATGCGGCTCGCGAGCCGCGGTCTGCCGACCCCTGTTCTAGGAAAACCGGATCTTCGTTGTTTGCGCCTACTCTTTTGTTTCTTGCATTCTAACCTCCAAATTTGGATTACATTGAGATTTTTGGCTGATTATCGTTGCCTGGACAGAAACTAATGCTGGCTCTCGGTTGTGAAGCTCACGAGACACAGGTAGGCTCATATGTTTCACGCCTTTACGGTCGATTAATGAAAATTCTCACACTAACCTCGCTCTTGCATCGGTAGCTGTTGCGGAAAGCCTTCCCTGGTGCCTGCGGTACCTGCGGTCGCCCTTTGATGCCGGTATCGCTGCTGGGACCCTCGGACAGCCTGTCTCCACCTTCTGGACCCGTTCGTAGCCCTCCGGAACGCTGGGATCTCGATTGCAATCTCCTCGGGTGCCTGCCGTTGCTGGTTCGTCGAAGGAGGCGTGAAAATTTTTTTCTCTTTCAAGATGGATCTCCCCTTTTAACACCACTGGTTACACACATAAAACTGCACACTTTGGTAAAGTTTCAACTCTGTATCTTTATTTTAATCATATAAAAACTTTAATTAATTGCAGAGTAAAAGGCAGATGCTGCTGGTGTCAACGTTTAATAATAATTGAATATCCAAGCTTCTAAAAACAAATGAACATCAAAAATCAAATACAAGGAAATCAGCTTAGTACAAATTAACAACATTTAACATTAAGTTCATATTTTACAAACATTTAACTAGAACTCTTAATACTAAAACTATTGTCCCTCAAAGCAAACTGCCCACAACCCATCTTCTCGTCTATTAAATTGTTTATAACAAATGTCTTTTTGCTCACATCACTTCATTGACTCACTAATAGCACTAAACTTGTCCATTTCCTGTTTACTGTTTAATTTTCTTCAAAAATAACTAACTGTGTCCTTTTTGCCAAAATCTCTTTTATGCTAATCTTGCTTGCATTATCCAATTCGTAAATCCTTTCTTACCTTAATCAAATAAGCTCACAACGTCAGTTTTTCTTTAATTACTGTACTAACTAACGCTTCATCTCAAGTTCTGCACAATTTGAATTCTTGTGTCAATTTTAACTAATTCATGTCTGGCTTCTACATTGCCAAACTTTTGAAATTATAATTGAAATTCTTTTATTAACTCCAACACTTGAAATTGAGTTCCCCTATTTGTATACTCATTTGAATGCTTTTTAAGTTAATCGTCCATTCTACCAGTATTATTCTGATTTAATAAAATTACATGACTTTTCCCAGTTATTTGCATTGCCTCGACTTTGTGCCTTTGTGACTGTATTTTGTATTTTCTGTATTGCAACCAGAGCCGAGTACAGGGCTAAAGACCATCGCAATATGTGTAACCTAGCAATCTATACTAGGTCACATGCAGTCATACTGCATAGCCCCCCCCCCCCAAATATTTGATTTGGTTATCTAGGGTTATTTTTTTTGAGAGACTATTTCCCACATCTCTTATTATCCAATGAAAAGCCATGCTTTTTCAAAATTCAACCAATCGTGTGTTTTTGTAGTGGCAAAAAATCGAAATTTTCCCTTGGGATTTTGTCAGTTTCTTTTGCCACTTGCATCCACGGTAACCACCAAATATGTTGCTTTAATCAAGGTGGTATTTAAGAAACGTCATTTAAACTGTCATTGCGCATCAGTATAAATGTCAAACTGAACCCATATTTGGGAAATAGTCCACAAAATGTATTTCGGGCTCATAATTTTGCTCGGCAAATGTTTTACTCACGATTTGTTGTTTTTTTGGCAATGCCCCTCGACAAACTAACTTTGACACATTCCCTGGCCTTCGGCTCGGGAATTTGATCAAGTTAGTTTGTCTTGTGACATTTCCAAAACAAAATACTTTCGTAAAACATTTTTACCGGCAAAAGCATTTGCCCTTAATACATTATTACTGAAAAAAGCTATGGAGAACTATAAATCAGTAAATAGTTATCCCTAGCTGCAAAAAACTTCTATCTTTTCAACAAAAACAATAACAGTCAACATTAAATACAACGAACAACTAAAATATAACAATATAAATTGCACAACACAGGTAGCAGCAACGCTTTTTTGCAGATCAGAAGGTTGCGTGTTCAGATTACGTCGGGGTCACCATTATGCACTGTTTTAAGGTGCGATTCCGCAGGCGACGGCAGACCGCAGACGGCAGAGGCAGACGGCGACGGCATGTGTCGCGGCGGCGGACGTTACTTTACAGTATTAATTTGTATGAGACCGACTCCGACATACGACTGCAACTGCCGCGCGACAGGTCGTGACTTGTTTTGCCGTGTAGGCACAAACACAATAGTACTGCCGTTGAAGTTTGACAATATGGACGTGTTGACAGATGAAGAACGCGAAAATTTTATTAATTTAGTGTCTCAAGATCCCTGTTTATTTGATTGCAGGAATCCTAATTATAAAGATGCACGTGTTAAAGAAAATATTTGGAAAGACATCGCTCAAGAACTAAATAAAACCAGTAACTATATTTATTATTATTTATTATAAACTTAATGCTAACTATTCTGTACGATTTACAATACTTCTTTGCCAAGATACTTCACCTACTTGGGAACAAAAAAAATCTTTTAATTTGTCTGGAATCACTAAACCTCCGGCATTAGCAAAACCACTAGTACTCGCCATTCTGATCATATTATTAGATGGTATTTCTTCTTCATTGCGGTGATATCTTGGAATCTGCTGGTTTTCAAGATAACCATCTCGCAATATGTTGTGCAAGCAACAGGCAGACATTATTAAGTCGTCACAAGTTTCAGGCAAAATCGATATCGGTATGTAAAATACTCTAAAAACTTGAGATAATAAGCCGAAAGCGTTTTCGACTACACGCCGAGCACGACATAGCCTGTAGTTAAAAATATCTTTCTGATTGTCATGTCTTGCAATTCTTTGAGAATATGGCTTCATCATAAATGTATCAAGGGCAAAAGCTTCGTCTCCAATCAGGAAATGTGGTAAAATATCATTTGTCCCCGGTAAATTTTTTGGTTCAGGAAAATTGTATGTATGGTTCTGTATTTTCTTTCTCATTTCTGACTTTTTAAATATATTGCTGTCTCCTTCTTTTCCATATGACCCCACATCAATAGCAAGAAATTTGTAGTTTGAATCAACTATTGCTAACAACACTATAGAGAAGTAGTCTTTATAGTTGAAGAAAAGAGATCCACTGTGCTGTGGTGATTTTATACGAACATGCTTGCCATCGATGCTTCCGACGCAATTTGGCATGTTTAATTTTTCCCAAAATTCTCTTTCAATTATTTGAAAATTGTTTTTAGTAGGAGGAGGCATACAAATTGGAACAAGTTTTAGTCAAAGTAAATGTAATACTTGTATTACTTTTCTCGATATATATGACCGTGATATACGATAGTGAAATGCTAAGGAAGCAAAACTTTCTCCTGTTGCCATGAATCTGAAACAAAATAACTACATATTAAATAATCAGAAGTAATACTATAAGTACTTCGATATTATCAGGTTATATGTCGATAACTTGTTGCACAATAATAAAAGAGTGTCAGTTTGACAGGTTAAATAGTCCGACCGCATCAGCGGGAGGATTATTCTGTCAAACTGACACGATTTGTTATTGTGCAGAAAGTTTGAGACGTATAACCTGTTCGAAGTACGCATTGTATTCGATTTGATTATTTTGTGAGTAAATTTTAATATTAGGAACAAATAAATATTTTATTGGCAGCTCGATTTGTTTGAATTAACCTAGCTGAAAGCCATCTCCATGATAAGTTCTTACATATATTGCAGACCAATCCAATTTGATTATTTTTAATCACGTGACTCAGTTTGACAAATCAGACCACACTTGAAGTGAAAACGACCCTAGGGTGATTTTCAATCACTATGGAAACTACCTAATTAAATTTCAGTAGTATCCTATCACAAGTTGGTGGCACTGTAAATCTAAGTCAAATTCGAGGTTAGCAGGTTAGCTTTTCCGTCAGTCTGTGTCAAAACTGACGCAAAAGCTAACTTGATAACCTCAAATTTGACATAGACTTACAGTGCCACCAACATAATATTATTATAATGAAGTGTCAAATTAATTTGTCAGAAAATGGCTAATTTATTTAAGAACTTATCTTTCCGAATTCACCGCGGCCAGTGATAAATCCTTATAATTTTGACAAATAATATCCCTCAAGTGCGTTGCCTTTAAGAAATAACCCTCGGCTTCGCCTCGGGTTATTTCTAGGCAAGCACTTTCGGGTTGTTATTTGTCAAAATTATTGCGGGTGATTATCACTGCCCTTGGTAAATTATAGCTGAAAACAACATCAAGTTGACAAAAGTTATGTATTGCGTTGCCTAGTGAAGTTACTCTAGTATAATCGATTTTGTATAATCGAAATTATACAAGATAACTTAACTAAATCCAGCCTTCTGATTGGTTGAGATCGCTACGAAAAAAATAATCTATATATATAAAAATGAAACCCTATTTCCCTTGGTCACTCCATAACTTGAGAACGACTTTACCGATTTCATTCATCTTTTTTTTAAGTTTTCTAATACTCCGTAGAAGGTTCATACGGAAAGAAAAATTAAGAAAATTGCGCAGAAAATTGGAAAATTTCAGAAAACTTAACGACTATTTTTAACCTTCGCGCTTTTGACACTTCGGGGAGGGAACGTTGCGGGACGGGACGGGGACGGGAAAAGGGATGGGGACGGGGAAAGGGACGAGGACAGGGGTGGGATGGGATGGGATGACATGAAATAATTAGTCATTATTTAATACATAAATAACGAACTTCGCGTGTACGAAGTCTTGGGTAACAGGTAGTATACAAAAAATACACTAAGATTTAATATTTACATTGCAGGCGAAAACTGTAAAAAGCAGTGGAAGACAATACGCGATGGTTATATGCGTTTTAAATGAAAAAGTAAACTTCCCACTGGATCGGAAGCTCCAAAAAGTAATCGCACGAAATGAAAATTATATAGATTATTGTCTTTCTTAGATAACGTCGCGCAGGAGAGGTCTTCTATTGGTAGCGTAGATGATGAATCGGTGTCATCACAAAACAGGGCTGAAGAGTCCGCAGAGTCGGCACAGAATAATACCCAGCAAGGGACTGCTACCACGCATTCTGAAGCTAATATCCAGCAAGGGAATGCTAGCACGAATACTGAACGTAATATACCTGCTCCTCCTACCGCAGCTGACCCGCAAATAAGAATTAAAAAACGTCCTCGAAGCAGTAGAGATGATATTTTATCATATATGAGAGAGAGAGAAAATTCACGACAGTCGCTATTGCAAAATATGTCTCGAACTGATGATGAGTTCAAGTCATTTGCTAATCATGTTGAACATGTTTTAAAGAACTTGCCAACAAAATTGCTTCAAATAAAAGCAAAAGGAGAAATCTTTGAAGTTCTCACCAAGTACCAGATACTGGCGGCAGACAACAGTACTATATCTAGCTCTTCAACACCGTCTACTTCAAGAGCTGGTAGCGCCATGACAAGTGTTTCTGATGACAGTCAGTATACAATTTTAAATGTTTATTCTCCAATTGGCAGTTATTCGGAACCATCCGATTTGACATATACACATAATGCAGAGTTTAGTTCAATTGTTTCGGAAGCAAATGATTTGACACATCAAGCAGAAAATGGAAAATTTCCTTCAATCTCAGAATTTTTGAAAGATTAGTATAATGACCTTGTCTACTATTATTTTTAAGAAATAATTTTAATCAGCTTACCTTAATGTTAAGAATAATTTTTCTTCTGGCGATATTGTGTCCCGCAATGTTTTTGGAGCAAGATCATTATAAATTAAAGAGATTACAAAATTAAACTAATTTTTATTTAAACGGCAATAACTTCTGAAAATGTCATCACTATCATGCAAGTATGTTTTTATCAAAGTTTCATAAGAGCCTTCTTCCAGTCTATTTAAGTACAATGGCAGTATAGGTTTTCTGCTTAAGTAATAATACAATAATAAATCATCGTCGTTTCCTTCTTCTTGCAATAAAACTTGCAGCATTTGATTATTCATAATTGTATATCGAAGACACAACCCCGAGTTAGTAATGCCGCAACGTAACTGCAGTGCCTGCAGCCGGCTAAGGAATCTATACGACTGCAACTGAAGCCCAACAGCAAATGCTGTCGGCCGTCTGCCATCGGCGTCGGTCGCCTGCGGAATCGCACCTTTAGTGAGAGCTAGGCTTAATCAACTGCATTAATATAGGAATTGTATTCGGAGAAATAAAACACGAGGTTTCAGTTTGAAACATGAAAGACAATTGTTTATTTATTAGAACATATATGTGTAACCTAGCAATCTATACTGGGTCACATGTAGTCATACTGCAGTACCATTATTGGTAGCGCGGATGCATTAAATTGTTACTTTATTGTTAGGTCGCAAGATATCCCAGCGTTCGTTTGAGGAAAAATGCAAACTAGAAGTTCAAAAATGATTCCCAGGCCTTCAAGACGATACGAAAGAGTCTTATAAGTGATGCAAAATAATGACAGAAGCTTACTGTTCAATTTATCAAAATTTAGGTAGGTTTAGGTATACCCTGCGGAAGCAATTACATACAGTTTATGGGTTATTCAAACAATATGTACAGTTACGGCCAAATAAAACCAGGCAGTACTTTACTCTATTGTGAATTGGTATTAAATCACCTAAGAAACATAAAAATTAAAAATGACATATTAAGAATTCAAATGGTCAAGGTACTGTCAAGTAAAAGCCTGATTTACCAAAATTTATGAAAATGTCATAGAATGTCAAAATGGTGGTCGTTTTTATTTGGTCGTAACCGTACCTACGCTACAGGCTATTAGATGCAGCCAACGACTCAGACGTTTAGAATTAACCACTAAGTTCTCTTACAATTATTTAAACCATCAAGAGGTTTTAAAAAGCGAAGACATAACTAAATTTTGAATTGCTTGCCAATATCCCAAAAAATCCGGACCAGCCTAGTTTCCAGATATCTGAAAAATATTCGAAAAAAGAGAGCTCTGTATATAATTAAAGAAATAGATTAACCCCCCATAGCCGTTAGTTACTTTCTTCATTATTCATTATTCAATGTATAATTCAAAGGTTTCTGAACAAAGTTACTGCAGATGTGATACTCCTTTTATTTGCCTTGCGTGTGTGCTGCAGTTCAACACTTAATTGAATGAGCTGAATGCTGAATAAAAACTTAATTATGCTACGGGTGCTGCTACTTTCATTTAAATTGCGGCTTATATTTTTTACGACTCTTGATATTCCGCTTAAACCATTCGCGGTAGGTCTATTCGGGGAATGATTATGACTTCTTATAAAATATTAATTGACGGTTTTAGTGGTTCTCTTGACACCAACTATGATGGTTTTGGCGAAGTCTTGATGGATTTTGAAATTTTTTCCGTATAATTTGTAATAATAATAGGAGAGTTCCTGGAAATTCATATTTGACGCAACGCTTGTGTATCAACGTGGCGATAATAATGGCTAACAGTTTGTAGAAAAATACAGGTTCCTAGAAGTTACTTTCCTTCATATACTGAAGGAAAATAATGTTCTACATGTGGGGTTAATATATGCTCTAACAGAAGGGAAATTGTATGAGGAATTGACTGGAAAAGTAATTAATTAATAGCTATTTACGTTATTAGACCGGTAGCAACCTTTTTATGGCCGCGCCAATACTTTACAGGTCGATTCCGTAGGGCGAGACCTGTATGTTTGGCGCGGCCATAAAAATGCTACCGGTCGTGTATCGTATAAGATTTTTTAGGATACTGCATTGGTAACTAGCGTTTACATACAATTTACCGGACTCGTTTGTAACTATGTAAACGCTAGTTACCAATGCAGTATCCTAAAAAGACATATATTAAAATTGATTTTTAGTTTTGCACTAATTTTGAAGTTGTAAATATCAGTATATTTCGTGGTTGTGCAGCAATTTAGAAAGAGGTTGATGTTACAACTCATTGCCGTATAACCAATTGAAAACTTTGTTAAGACTTATAGTTTTGCAGTAATTTAAATATTTAGAAGAACGTAATATTAACTAAATCCTTAGGGTGTGATTGCCAGTCATTATTAGTGATCACGGTAATAACCGCAAGCACACAAAACAAAGACGATTAACATTGACATAGGTATATATTGCTGTGGATGGGAACGTTAAGATTGCTGTTTTTATTAACATTAGACGATAGACTTTTATTTCTGTATGTAACCGGAAAAATAAGCACATTTTTAATTTACAAAAAGCTCTACTTAATCAATAACATTTTGATACACAGAAAAACTCACGGCAACCCATAGAACTACTTGAATATTATTTTTCATTTAATGTTTATTGTTCACATACATATTTCTACGTTAATATAGTTCATTTTCAATCAGGTGTGATTTTCTTTAGTGTATTTTGTGATGTTTTGTTTTCCTTTGTAAAGGGATTCAGGTAGCTGTAAGAAAATGCAAGTAAGGTAAGTCCAACGCAGCTGTACGTGGACCGTCGCTTAAGTACTGCCAAGGTTGGATCAGAAAGGTTGGGCCATCGCTCTACTTTCTTGATGATGGTGTGATAAATACTCAGCAGGGGTGGACGCATTTTGAAATGACCATAAATAACATCTTTTGCGTCAAAATTGTTAGTCCGATGGGTTATTACCTATTACTTTGCGGACATAGGATACTAAATATGTTGTAAATGTAAACACAAACAACTTTTAAATATCTTTTCTATTTTCTGGTGCTACACTCGCTGTTTGGCATCATTGAGCAATAAAGAAATAATCGGTTACGCCGATAAAAAAGTTTTCATTAAATGAAAAAAAATATACAACGATTCCTATTCTATTTTATCCAATATAATTGAACCCCTATGTATTATTTTGGTAATATTTGACTCTGAGGATGTTCCCATGATATGAACAACCCTTACAAAAAATATCAAGTGTCTACGTCTTTTGGAAGGATAAAACAATATACCGGCGGTGCTCAATGTCCATAGCAGCTGCTATTTTTTTATAATGTTGTATTGGATATTTTCTTATCTTTTGCTTTGTTTGAAAATTAATTCGGCAGAATAAAGCTACCCCTAAAATTTTTGTATTTACACTTTGACTCTAGGATTAATATCATCCAGTCACTACGTCATTTTTGCTTGAAAGTGAACCAAATTTTGAATATTAGAATTAAATTTCGGGTTAGACCGCATCGTCTTTGTGGATAAACAGCCAGAACACCTTATGAATTCAAGCAAGGGTTTGTGTAATGATTATGTTCTTTGCTGGTTTGTTAACTCTTACAAGCCACCCATGCTTTGGGCCGATATCTAAATGATAACTCACACCATCATCCAGTGGAAAAAGCAACAGTTCTTAGGACTTTGGCGACCAGAGCAGTTCGTATCTTAGATGCAGAGAATCTAGAGAGAGAAAAGAAACATTTGTTTGTCTCTCTTACAACAGAATGGATATACAAACACCGCCATACCCAAAGCGTTAAACAATACTAGGACACGAAAGGCTAAAGAGGAATCGCACCTCTGGAAGGCTTAGTAGTAAACATTCGTAAGAACCGAAGTATTAAACTATCTTTTTGTGATGTTGGGGTCCAGGAAAGTTGAACTTCAAGTTGTTTACTGAGATTTTTTAGAAAATATAATGATCCTAATAATGTAATGAAGTTTATTATATCCTTTATAAAGGGTGTTCACTAGAATTTGTGGTCTAGTCGGCTTTAGAACTGATGAAGTCATATCGTGCATTAAATCATATGGCTGATAACTGACACTTGTGACACTGTCAGTCAATGTCAAATTCGAGGTTAACAGGTTACGTTTTGCGTCAATCTGACACAGCCTGTCGCAACACCTAACCTGCTAACCTCGAATTTGACATTGAGTGACAGTGTCACCAGTGTCAGTTATCAGCCATATGATTTAATGCACGACATGACACAGTTATGATGCTGAATTAAGGCCAATGTAATTAAAACATGACACATAGTTTATGCTATTGCTAATAGGTACGCAGATTCCTAAAATAACAAATACTTTAATGGAAGTCACTGCTAATATGTTTACCCACAAAGCTTATAAATATGATGTAAAGCATAGCCAAAGCTGTAATTAGCATTAACTGGTGTACTAATAAGTCACGTAATTGTTAATCGACTATAACTTATGTATTCGCAAGTTGAAATAAATTGTTTTAAAAACAACAACAACTAGTTCGAGTACATAATTGACGCAGTCGGAACGGATTTGCGAGTGTTCAAAAGTACCAGCCACAACCAAGGAACTTCAACATACCACGGAACCAGCTGCCAGCTGCAAGGGACCAACCCCAAGTATATTGGACCACGTAAGAGCACCACCAATACACCAGCCCCATGTATATTGGACCGCGTAAGAGCACCACCAATACACCAGCTATCCAGGTATTTTGAAGCAGCACCGGGGACGCACCTAACGAGGAGCCCACAACCTCAGAACCAAGGGAAAAGCCCGAGGAAGATCGCTGAGGAGGACCCTTCAACATTAGGCAAACCGGAACCGACTTTTCAAAGATGGAGTTCGCAATTGTGAGTACTTCATAACACAAGAAAATTCTAAAACCCTACTAATTTAATTTAGTCAAGAATTATACAGAGGAGGCCCATTAACGTTGTGATGTGGTATTAATTCTTTATAGGGAAATAGGGAAAACCCCACTACATAAACCAAGAATAATAAAAAGTGAATTTATTTATTACTTGTAGCAACTTGAAAATTTTTAACACGTAATTGTGTTCGAATTTTAATAATTCTTGATTAAAAACAATACTTGTAATTAACTTGCAATAAGTTTGACACGTAATTGTGCGTAACTTAATTGGTCTTGACACGTAATTGTGTTCAAGTCTACAACTTTTGACACAAAAATTGTTTTCAAATTGTAATAATTATTGACACGTAATTGTGTTAAATATTAAACGTCGTTTGCTACGTCTACTTCAGCGCAACACCCACAAGCACAACCTGCAATTCCGTTTGCAGAGCAGGCAAGTGCTGCCGCAAGGCATTATGGCGATATTTTGCCAAAATTTGAAGGTAAAATAGGCACTTTAGATTCATTTCTATGGAAAATCGATGAATATTTTAACAGGTATGGTGCAACTAATGATACTGTATTAACAAACTTTGTTTTTTGCCTAATTTGTAGCAAGTTAACAGGCGAAGCAAACGAACTCTTATCAGTTAAGTCAGACATAAAAAAATAGCCAGATCTTAAAGCATTATTACAAATTAAATACGGCGATTACACAGATAGGAAAGTTTTAGCCCAACAATTTAAAAATTTAAAACTTGGATTTAATGAATCGTTACCAAATTTTATCGAGAGAATTAAAACAATGGAAAATCGCTTAAATTCAGAAATTCAGTCAGACAATGCTGTCACCGAACCTCAAAAATTCCATGACTACTTTGACGCACTGATAGGCTCAGAAAGTTTAAAGGAGATGAAAGCTAATATCGACTATGGATTAGGAATCATAGTATTAAATAATAAACCCTATTGTTAGACGGGTGTTTATGTGTGTTATATTAAAATTCAATTTCCGATACTTTTGAAATGTGTCAACGTGATGGATGCAACTCACCCATGACCACAAAGCGGCAACGGGGCGCAAACAGTGCAGGTTCGAACATTCCTTGGCCCAGTGGCGGAGGCAGGCAGTTAAATGTAAAAGAACATAAACTTACTGACCTGTAAATCTCATCGATAATAATAATTGTACTCACCGGGGGTGGCCTCCCCCTGGCCCCTCCGTACTTCTGGCAGTGGCATCACAATGCTGGGCCTTACATCCGTCAGCCTCAACCCTTTGGCACCTCATCGCCGCCTTCATTGGCTGGGTTAGCTATCGGTACCTTTCGCTAGTACTGCCCAATAGTAATCCACTAGATTAACTATTGTTACAACCCGTACAGAGTCGGTAATAACAACCGTAGTATACTGATCTTCCACAGTACAGCAATTACCGTAAATCTTGCTATTGCTCTAATGGGGCTTATAATTTGGAACTCCATGCTTCCGGTGCGGAACACACATGCTTCCGCGAATCACTGGGCGGACTTCGTGCTCCAGCTCCAGGATTCAATTCTTTGACTATCACATAGTCGACTAGCAAAGCAAGAACCTCTGACGTATACCGGACGCTGTAATTGCCAAAAAGTCTACCAAATTCCATTCAACTAGCTACAATAGTACGTACATTCTACTCTAGTTAATTTAATCCTCTACCTAATTACGCCTAGCTACGCTCGCCGCTTCGCCTCGCATTATGCAACTTATCACTTTATAATTAATTGTTGGTTCGCATATGATCGCTTACGCCAAGAAATAATTACGCAAAACAGACCACTTTCACTCTCACGTCGCGCCGCTGTCGCACCCCGAAACGTTCTGTTTGTTTGAATTTCATTTCTACCCGAGCCCCATTGACACGGTTCATTGGTTGCACGTGGCGTCTGGGTCCCCGAATAACTGACCGCGAACCAATGCCTAATACATCCGTCAAGATTATATTACATTCCAGGGCTCAAAACATTCCAGGCGTGGCAAACGTAGTAATTAAAACTTAAAAATAATGCACCCCAAAACCATCAAATATTTCATCCCTAACACTATAAACTTAGAAACTATACAATACGCAAAACGAGCAGCAACCGTCAGGCGAAAAAGTAAAACTATTTTGTATTAAGGTAAAAAAAGGAACTGTACTAATTCCATCACAACAAGAAGGTAACTTAATAATTCCTGAAACTATTACAACAGTTAAGAATTATCATTTCGAGTTACCGTGCCAAGAAATCACAAACACTAAAAGACCTATTCCTTCGTCAACAAATCAAATTCCTTCGACAAAACAAAAAATTCCTTCAACAAAAAATCAAATTCCTTCGAAACAAAATCTAATTAAAGCCCAAACTATTGATGAGACACAAATAAACGTCTGTAACGTACAATTAATTAAAAAAACGAGGATAAAACTGGAAAAGTTAGAAAGCAGCCTAATACAACTTTTGGAACACCTAAATTGCAAAGAACGAGATAGGATGTATCAATTAGGCAGAAAATACATTGATATATTTTACAAAGAAGGCGATATTTTAACGTTCAGTAATATTGCTAAGCACATAATTCCATTAAATTCGGAGATCCCAATTTTTACGAAGCCCTACAGGTGTCCTTACTCTCAAAGGAAAGAATTGGAAAATTAAATAACGGACTTAAAAAGGCAAAATATAATCGAAGAAAGCGACTCACCCTATAGTTCACCCGTTTTTCTAGTCCCAAAGAAACCTGATAGAAACAACAAAATAACGCATCGTATAGTAGTAGATTTTCGGAAACTAAACGAAATCAGAATAGAAGATAGATATCCAATACCAAACATCGGCAATATTCTAGATTTATTAGGAGGAGCGATGTATTTCTCAAAACTTGATCTAAAAAATGGCTATCACTAAATAGAGATTCAACCAGAAGATAGACACAAAACGGCCTTTTCAACAAGCGAAGGACATTTTCAATTTTTACGCATTTCCTTTGGTTTAAAAAACGCCCAGCCTGTTTCGCAATGGTTATGAACAATATTCTGAAAGGATTGCTAGGCAAAAGATGTTTAGTTTATTTAGACGATATAATTATTTTCGGTAAAAACTTTGAGGAACATATTAAGAACGTGGAAGAAGTTTTTCACAGACTAGACAAAAATAAATTCAAAGTACAACTGGAAATATCCAAATTTTGCTTACAAGATATTTAGTATTTAGGACACTTAATAACAACAGATGGAATAAAACCAAATCCTAAATTGGTAGACAAAATTAAGCAAGTACCGTTACCTAATGAAGATAATTAAATCTTTCCTAGGACTAACAGGATACTATCGAAAATTTGTCAAAAATTACGCTACAATCACAAAACCATTGAAACGTGTTTAAAGAAAAACGCTAAAATAAAGCATACGCAAGACTTCGTAAATGCATTCGAAAACATTAAGAGAATAATCATTAACCTACCAATTCTCATATACCCCGATTTCAATAAAACCTTTAATGTATCAACAGAAGCATATAACGTTGGAGTTGGAGCAGTATTATCGCAAGAAAAAATAAGAAGTAATAAACCAATAATGTTTCTCAGCAAAACGCTAAGTCCGGAACAACAAAATTATTCAACAATTGTTTTTTGTACGATTAACTTGATAAGAGGCGTCCACGAATGGGGCCCCCAATTAATCCACTGCGAATTCCGGTTCAATGGGATTGCCGGGAACTGCCACTTAATAACCCTAACTTGGGTTCAGTTAGTTGTTGGAGTGAAACAAGACTTAACAAACACGAGTATATTGATTAACAACGATTACAAACGTCACTGATGGACCGATGGTATTTTACAAAAGCTTGAACTGTTGTGACACGCTTGGATTGGCCACGCGAAAATAGCGAATTGCGCGTAACCGTAACACAAAACAACCTGGAAACGTCTTTCCAGGGAGTTAGAACGACCGCAACCCAGCACAAAGCATAGCTGCTTGCTTCCTCGAAGTTCTGAATCTAACTAACTCTGAATTTACAACGAGCCGAGCTCGCAAATTCATCAAGGAGGGGCAAGCTCAAACACTATTGGCTGAGGCGATCCTGCGTAGCCAATCGGAGCGTCGCACGTTATTTAGGAAAAATGCTTATTCTAAGAAACCTTAATGCTAAGCTCTCTCAATGAGGCAATTGAACGAAATCCATAAACCCATGATTCCCAAATATGCTAAGTCGGCTTAAGTTCTAGTAGAAAATGTATCCATCCGCTTAAAAGCCATTAAGGGAAGCTTACAAATTCCTTTCCAACATTAACAGAGGCAAACAAATACGGCAAGATGCAAATTTGGCTTTACCACGACCTTTGAATGAAATAGAACAGTTATGACTTGAATTACGTGATTAATTATAATCAAAAAGGTTTTGATGCACGCATCTGTGTGAATCAAACATGCCGCCCCCGAAGTGCCGAATATGGCACGACGTGATTAAATCCCAAAATTAAACTGAAATCTAACACTACCAAATAATTAAATGCATAACAAGAACTAATGACAGATGATAATCCAAGAGCCTTACAGATAACTTACAACTAGCATGAATACAAGCAAAGAAACAACTAAACCTAGCAAACTGTTCAATTAGCGAAAACTACCAACTAAGAGCAAAGTCAATGTTTATTGCCCTTGATCGCAATGATCGTCTTAGGGTAGGATGTACACTTTACGCACCGAGCGTTTCAGGAGATTCCCTCGGGAATCGCGCACCTGCACCACACGCACAACACCATCCGCTCCTGGATATGTGGCCGAGATGATTGCCAGTGGCCAACGGTAGCTTGGAGATGCCTCGTCGTGGACGAGTACCACGTCGCCCACCTGGGGGGCTAGAGAAGTGCTGGAGGACTTCCATTTAGGCCGGCGCTGCAGGAGGTGGAGGTAGTCCCGGGACCAACGATCCCAAAACTGCTGGGACAGCCGCTGGACCAGCCCATAGCGGCTGAGACGATTTTCCGGTATGCCCTGGAGTTGGGCTTCCGGAAACGAAGTCAGCTTCCGACCGATCAAGAAGTGGGCAGGAGTAAGGACTTCGGGGAATGAGGCGTCGGTAGGGAGAACACAGAGTGGGCGGGAATTTAGTATCGCCTCCACTTGAGTCAGCATGGTGTAATACTCAACGAAAGTTAACTTTGCATTGCAAGATATTCGCCTTAAATAATATTTCAATGACTTTACCCCCGCTTCCCAGATGCCGCCAAAGTGCGGAGAGCGTGCCGGAATAAAATTCCACTTAATGTTATGTTTCGACAATTCTTCCCTTATGCATTGCTCACTAGAGCCTGACAGGATATTTTTTAATTCCGATAGCTGATTTCTGGCACCGGTGAAACAGGTAGCATTGTCAGAAAATATGTTGGAGGGTAAACCGCGTCTGGAGATGAATCTCCTCAACGATGCGATGAAAGCCTCCGTCGTGAGGTCTTCCACGAGTTCAAGATGAATAGCCTTCGTGGCCAAACACACAAATAGGGCTACGTAAGCCTTTACTTCTTTCGCGCCTCGCCCGGATTTGTTTTTTATAAACACGGGACCCGCGTAATCTATCCCGCAATTGCTGAAAGGGGGAGAGGGTGTGACACGAGCTTCGGGTAGTGATCCCATCAAGTGTTCATTCATCTTAGGCTTGGCCCGGAAGCATATCACGCAATTGTGTATTACTTTACGTATTAGGTCTTTGGCACTCACGATCCAAAACTTATCCCGCAATGAGGCCAGTAACACCGAGTGTCCACAATGCAAGAGCCGCAAATGCTCTTGCTTCACGATTAGCAACGACAAAGGGTGACTAGCTGGTAACAAAAGGGGATGTTTTTGATCAAAGCTTAGATTGGAGTTTTCTAGACGGCCGCCCACGCGCAGTAGGCCCTGATCATCCAGAAATGGGTTTAGAGAAAGCAGCGCACTATTTTTCGGCAATGGCGCTTTTTTAGACAAAACTGCTATTTCTCCGGAAAAGACTTCCGCCTGTGCAATTTTGATCAGGCGGCGAGTAGCGTCCTCCAATTCGTCAATGGCTGGAGGTCCCGACCAGCGCGTTTCGGTGCTTCTGTTTCCCGCGAGACGCAGGCAGTACGCGACTACGCGCTGTAATTTTGTAAAACTGGAATAGCGCCTGAAAAGTTCAAATTCTGGGACGCGATGGTGAAGAGTGGCCACTACTGGGCGCGACTCTTGGGCTGCTAGCTCACCCGAATCAATTTTAACGGGCTGGGGTTTTAAGTCCGCCTGTGACAAAAACTCTGGCCCGTGCCACCACAAGCGTGAGTTGAGTAACTCCTGGGGTAACATTCCCCTGCTAATTATATCGGACGGGTTGCAATTTGTACGCACGTGAAACCATTCTTCCCTATTGCTTAGTTCGTGAATCTCGGACACCCGGTTCGCGACGAACGTCTTCCAATTACTCGCATCCTTATTTATCCAGTGCAGAGTTATGGTGGAGTCCGACCAATAGTACACGCGGTCAAATTTAAATGCGGAGGAATCGAGTATAGTTTTAATCAAACGAGCCAACAGTAAGGCTGCGCAAAGCTCCAAACGAGGCAAGGATATTGTTTTTAATGGAGCGACCCTTGACTTAGCACAAAGCAAATTGGTGGTGACATTACCGCGCGCATCAACGCAACGTATATACACGGCGCACCCATAGGCTACAGAACTCGCGTCCGCAAATCCGTGGAGATCTATTGAATTTATGTCATCGCAAATTACCCTTCTCGGAATTGCCAATGAGCCCAAAGCGCGTAATGAAGAATGGAGTTCGTCGTATCTGGAGCGCATCTCCATGGGCACCGTTTCGTCCCATGACAACTTCAACTGCCAAAGCCGTTGCACGAGAAGTTTCAGAGTTAGAACGCTTGGACCAAGTAGTCCCAAGGGATCGAATACTTGAGCCATACTAGAGAGTATAGCCCGCTTGGTAACTGATTTGCAACAGCTAGGGTTCAGTCTGTAACTTAGCACGTCCCGCCGAGTATCCCAAAAAATGCCGAGAGTTTTCTCCGTGGCGTCTTCCGTCAAAGAAATGGGCTCCACGCTGCCGCGATCCACACCAATGGCGCTAGCTACTTCACTGTCGTTGGATGCCCACTTTCGCAATTCAAACCCGTACCCCGACAAAGCGCTACTAATTTCGAATTGCGTTTTTATGGCTTCCGCCCTATTTTCAAAACCAGTCAGTAGGTCATCTACATAAAAATCCCGGCTAATTCTTAATGAGGCCTCTGGAAGCGATGCTTCGATTTCCTGGGCGATTTGTATCAAGCACCTAGTTGCTAGGTACGAGGCTGATTTAGTACCGTAGGTGACCGTTAATAATTTGAAGCATTTTACCGCTGAGGTTTTGTCGTCACGCCATAAAATTAATTGGTATTGCGTCTGCGAGGGGTCCACGAGAATTTGCCTATACATTTTGGCGCAATCTGCTTTCAGCACGTACTTGAATTGCCTAAAGCGACAAAGAATTGCAAACAACGACTGCTGGACCACTGGGCCCTTATGTTGAAGGTCGTTAAGCGATACTCCGGAGGAGGACGCACAACTGCCGTCAAAAACAACGCGATGTTTGGTCGTTGAACTGTCCTCCTTTATGACTGGCAAATGTGGTAAATAAAACCGAGGATGAGAAAGGCTCGCTTCGTCGTCCACCTTGCTCAAGTGACCAAGCGACTCGTATTCTTTGAGAAATGCGGAATACGCGGTTTTCAACTCGGGATTTTTTGACAATTTGTTTTCTAATGAATAGAAACGCTTTAACGCTATACCGCGCGAGTCTCCCAGCAATGGAGCATCTTTCCTGAAAGGTATGCTCACGATGAACCTACGCGACTCCGACGACGCCCGTTTCGTAGTCGATTGAAAATGGTCTTCGCAAAATTTGTCATCAGCAGAGAGTCGGCCTGATGAACCGTACGCCCCCTCGATTTCCCAAAATCTTTGAATGCCGTGCTCGATGCCGGTTACACTTAAATGAACTCTATTTGAACGAATGAGCGCTCGATTTTCGACCTTCATGTTTCCGCCTAAAACCCAACCAAAAAGAGTTTTTGTTAAGAATGGCTTCTCTGGGCCCAATTTCACCTGTCCCTGACAGAGCACTTGCCAAAAGACATTCGCGCCTAATAAAAGATCAATCTTTCCCGGTGTATTACAATCTGAATCGGCTAGCACAATGTTTGGTGGTATCTTCAAATCCCTCAACGAGAAAGCAAGGACCGGCAGAGGGTCCGTAATTTTGTCTAACACAACACAGCTCAAAATGTCCTCGTATTTCCCGTTGCGGGAGCGGATTCGAACGTTTGCTCTGAATTCAGCGTTCAGAGCCCTGGCACCAACACCCGACAGTGAGGTGATATTACCTCGTTTCGCAATCTTCAAATTTTGACACAAGTCGGCGCTAACTAAGTTAAGTTGGGATCCGGGGTCCAAAAGAGCTTTTGCCCGGGAAAATGACCCGGAGGATCCTTCTACGAATACGCTAACCGTGGACAATAAAACTTGCGCTGGCGCCGCGATTGCAGGACGGCTACAGGCTGCTGAAACGGATGCGAAGGGTGCCTCGCTCGGGGCGACGGCCCCGACCTCCCTTGTGCCGCTGCTGGCTTCTGGCGGTCCAGGACGCGGCGACGGAATATTTTCGTGCGCGTCACGCTTTGGACGCAAACACAGTAAAGTATGGTGCTTTTTTCTGCATACGCGGCATCTCGACGATGTGCATTTTACCACGAAATGTCCGGGCTTGAGACAATTGTTGCATAATTTCAAACGACGCGCCTCTTCGATACGAGCGTTTACCGACAATTTTGAAAAAGATTCGCAAGCGCTAATCGAATGATTACTATTTTTGCAAAAATCACAAGAGTGATTACCTTGCTCTCTGGCTACATGAGCGCGTGCATGACTTTTTTGCTCGGATCCCTGATTTTCCAAACTCGAACCTATTTTCGCAGCTTCCAGCGAACCTAATAAGTGACTTTTGCTTTCTAAAAAATCTAACAACTCTCGCAAAGTAGGAAATTGTCCGGCATGTTTGCATAATTCCCAGTCAGTCTGCATTGCTGAGCTGAGCTTCGAAACTATGATATGTATTAGTATGGTGTCGACTGTGGGTTCCCCGTACGCCTTTAAAATTTCCAAAATTCTAACTACACTATCGAGCAGCCTTTGAACAGACGAATGTGAATCCTTTTTTACGCTCTCTAAACTGAATAACGCATTTATGTTTGATTTTACTATCAATTTCTTATTTTCAAATCGCTTGACTAGGATATCCCAAGCAATGGTATAGTTATCGTTGGTAACTTTTAACGACGAGATTGAACTAGCAGCTTCTCCCTTAAGGGAAGAAATCAAATAGTAAAATTTCTGAACGTTGGTCAAATTAGCGTTGTTATGAATAAGCGACGTAAAGGAGTCATGAAATTGAACCCAATTCTCGAATTTCCCCGAAAATGAAGGCAAATCTAAGGGTGGTAATCTTAATCCAGCGAGCTCTCCTGAAGGGCCACTTTGCAAAGAATTTTGACCTAGATTCGGCTTTATACCCGGACTGATCTTATTTTTTGATAAGAATTCCTCGACTGTGCTACTAATCTCGCTAAAATGAGTCATAAAAGAGTCGAATTCATTGAAAAGTTCATCAAAGTGTTCAGCGTCGGCCTCCATTAGGCCCTCCATTGACTTCTCATACTCATCCAACAAATTTTGGAAACAACTAAACTCTTTTGACAAGCTGCCGACCTCGTGAGCCTTCACGGGGCTGGACGAGGAAATTCTATGAAATAGAGTTTCGAAACGATCTACTTTGGCTTTTATGAATTTGCAACGAGTGGTTAAAGCACGAGTTTCCGACATGACCGCTGATGCCGAACGAGTTTCCACCATGACTGACACAAGCAAAAAACAACACTAAACGAAGGTGTAATGGAAAAGGACTTACTTTTGATTTGAGAACGCAGTAACTTCTTGACGAACAGAAAACCAACCCGCTGCCGATCGCTGCCGCTTGACGTGGGACCTGGACTCGGTGTAAGCTCTCGATGGTTGAATTTCCTGGTGTTGGCGAAGCTTCTTGACGCTCTCCGACGAAATGATGTTGGAGCGATTGCATCCACCAGCTACTGGAAACTTGTACACTCGTGTTTTTTAGCTTCTTCCAAATCCGGCTCGAAGGACCAATGTTTTTTGTACGATTAACTTGATAAGAGGCTTCCACGAATGGGGCCCCCAGTTAATCCACTGCGAATTCCGGTTCAATGGGATTGCCGGGAACTGCCACTTAATAACCCTTGACTTGGGTTCAGTTAGTTGTTGGAGTGAAACAAGACTTAACAAACACGAGTATATTGAGTAACAACGATTACAAACGTCACTGATGGACCGATGGTTTTTTACAAAAGCTTCAACTGTTGTGACACGCTTGGATTGGCCACGCGAAAATAGCGAATTGCGCGTAACCGTAACACAAAACAACCTGGAAACGTCTTTTCCAGGGAGTTAGAACGACCGCAACCTAGCACAAAGCATAGCTGCTTGCTTCCTCGAAGTTCTGAATCTAACTAACTCTGAATTTACAACGAGCCGAACTCGCCAATTCAAGGAGGGGCAAGCTCAAACACTATTGGCTGAGGCGATCCTGCGTAGCCAATCGGAGCGTCGCACGTTATTTAGGAAAAATGCTTATTCCAAGAAACCTTAATGCTAAGCTCTCTCAATGAGGCAATTGAACGAAATCCATAAACCCATGATTCCCAAATATGCTAAGTCGGCTTAAGTTCTAGTAGAAAATGTATCCATCCGCTTAAAAGCCATTAAGGGAAGCTTACAAATTCCTTTCCAACATTAACAGAGGCAAACAAATACGGCAAGATGCAAATTTGACTTTACCACGACCTTTGAATGAGATAGAACAGTTATGACTTGAATTACATGATTAATTATAATCAAAAAGGTTTTGATGCACGCATCTGTGTGAATCAAACAATTAGTATTAGTGCACTAGCACGAGTCCTAATCTCAAGCGAATACTGATATCACCGCAAAAATAATCTGTTTTGCTTTGACTAAGAATAGAATTCGAGGTATTATTTCTTAAACAGTCCTATCAGCCAATAGTAATGAGAAAAACTATTTGCTAGTAGCTAATTACACTGACTATTTGCTAATAGCATCAAAATTACACTGACTATTTGCTAGTAGTAAATTACAGCGACTATTTTTTCACAAACCATTCAAATCGTTGTTCTGCTGTAACACAACTAGCTAAAAGTAAAGTAGGTGAGCAGCAGTTGTTAAAAATAACAGAACACTCATCTGGAAGCTCCATCAAACCCTATCTATGTACAACTTGGACATTCGTGGTAATAATTTTTTTATAATTTTAACTAGATTAGCACTCATCTTTGTTGCGATTAAGAAATATCACGATTGGATTCGTGAATCTAGTTAAAATTATCAAAAAATTATCGCCACTTATGTAATTACTGTTGACTATTCAATAAACAAAACTATTTTTTCAAATTAGTTTTCAGTAACTCTAGCAAGAAAATACGCAATTTCTAGAGTAACAGAAAACTAAAATTGATTTTTCCTATTAATAACTGCATTTGTTTAAAATAGTTACTTGAATACCTTTTATGAAGATAAATCCGCTGATTTTTTGATTGGTCAAGAATCGTAATTTTTTACAGATGGCAGGTGAATTGAATAGCCATAGATATATTCAAACGGATTACTATTTTGTTCCGTGCTGTTATCAGTATAGTCTGATTTTCAGCACATACGTTTCCTATGTCACTCTCATTGACATTTTTTAAAGTTTCTTCAATATTTCTTCCTGATAATTTGCTCACATGAGAAGTTGTATATATTACGTCGCCAACGTAGTATACAGAGATAAAAGCTAAGTGAAATCGTTAATAAACTATTCCTTTAAATAATTGTGAAATGACTATTATGTCCTGGAGCACCAACTTGCTAATAGCATAAACCTTCCACCTTTTCTAAAGAAAGATCATCCAAAAATGTTTCAATGGTTGGTTAATATTTAAAACTGCTTTACGGTGCATTAATACATATAGTGAAAATGAGAAAATCTTAATTGTCTTGCTAGCAAGCTATAAAAAGATATTAGCAGTATTGATTCTTTAAAATAAGAGTCCCCAACTCTCACCTTGCGGGCACTAGTACACACGCCACTAGGTGACCACAAGTTCTTCGTTAGAAGTTTTAATAAAACGTTGTGTCAATTTTGTATTATGTCGTAAATAAGTCATAACTTAAAAAAAACGTCTCCAGAACCATAAATGACTTTGACTGGTTCGTCGATTTCTCATAGACATCGGGGACAACTTGACACTGGTTTTTTAGATGTTTCGCCTACAAAAAAAAACACTCTCGTCCACTTCCAAAATATGAAGATAATGATAGCCGACTAAAAAAATGCTGACTACCCTTTGAAGGAGGATAGCCAGCGTTTTTATTTCAGTTACAAGTATACATTTGAGATGTATCTTGCGTCCTCTGTATTCCTTTACAGTTATATAGTATTCTAGTTATCTTATTTATTCTTGACTTAACGATAGCCGACTGTGACTCAAGAACAGTTTGGAAAAAGATTGAAGCTAAATGTTTACTAACGTCGAGTCAACGGACACGTTATTTATAGATCCGTGTACTTGCCAAATAAACACAACAGAAGTAACGGCATCCATTGCAACACCTTATTTCAATAGTCAGAAGAACTAAATTTAGGAATTTTGAATATTCAAATATTGTGCTACAATTACATTAACAGATGAGGTTTAGTTGACAGAAAAAATGCATTTTCTTAATAAGTTCAGTACACAAGAAGAAATCGTACTAAATATTATAAGATTAAAGTACAGATATTCACCTACAGAAGAACACCTTGATGATTGTTGACGAGCAGGAGCATCATCCTCCGTTTCAAATCGTGAGGACTATGCAATGAAATAGAAATTACACAATATAATGATTATGATTGACTTTCTGTGTGTATCTCTTTATTTTCTCACTTCCTATCGGTAAATGGTGTAACAGTACGTGAGGTTTAGGACACGTAGTAACTTTAAATCTCGTCCCTTTTCGTACGCCTTAACATTTGAATAATTATCTTCCCATTATTTTTACCTTGCTTACTTAGTGATCATGAAAGCCTCGTAGTACTCCAGTTCGTGGCTATGAACGATCATTATTTGCCAAAAAAAGGAAAGTTGGTCTCCCCTGCAGTGTTTTTAATTTCATACTAGTTGTTTACACAATCTATTGACTTAAAAACACATATAAAAACAGGAATACATTTTTTAAGAAGGAAGATTAACTCATAGAAATACTTACGTCCGAGATAGCTGGGGCTGCTCTTATATGCGTACACGTTCGCAAAAGCTTCTCACAGCTGAACACAAACCTTATAGCGTTGAACTGCAAACGTTTTTCATGGAAGTGAACCCGCAGACTTGCTAGGTGCTCTTGAAACAAGCACGCTTTAGATTACCTCATCCAAATCATAGATGGCGAGATGCGAGGAAAGCTAACACCTCAACGACGACTAGCTGATGTCACGACGTCGTAACGAATGTACCCCTACATATGGCACAAATTAATGTAGTCACCGGTACACTACGGCAATGACATGTATTTGGAACGCTGTTTAAATTAGGTTTGATCATAGTTAATTTGATTAATTTTAGAAAATAATATGCAGTACATGTCTAGTTTAGAAATTGTGTTATTGTAGCCCACTTTTGAGCAAACGTCGTATTCTGATTCATACTACTGGGTGAAACTGCAAACTTGTTTAGATTTGTACTATAATAGTAGAATGTGTGGAGACTCAACTCTCGCAGTCAAACCGAGTAGCTCACTAGGTTACTGAATTAGCTAAAATAGCAAAATAAACGTAAACTACAAGTTATTGGAGCCTCCCAATTTATGTTAAAAACAAACATATAAATTCTCAGGCCGACAGATTAAACCGTCTGAGCTGTAGAGAGGACAAAGACTCATAGACAGACATCACTTCGACAACCACTTTTTCTGATTCAGATGACACGAAAACGGATGATTACTATACATTATTTTACGAAGTAAAAGAAAGTAAAAGTAACCCTAAAAGCTTTTAATAGAAATATTTAAATGTACCTATTAATAGATATATTTTGACATAGGTATTTAATAACCTTGCTTCTAGAGCAACAGGGCTGTTGGGACCTTGAAATGCGCAATTATTTAATAAAGTGTAACATTCCATTTCAACTTACGTATACAAACGCTCAATTATGGCAGTTGATTGAATCTATTTTACCAAATTCTTCGATAAAGTATGAAATTGACACAATTTGTTATGAACATTGTATAGATGTGTTAAGACTTCCTCCATATCATTATGAGTACAACTCCAATACTTCCCTCGTGTTATTCGGGAATCCCTAGAAATTATTAAAAATCCAAACAATTTCAATCGAGAAGACGGCTATCGCCTTAGTAACACATGGAGGGTAGCTCTGCAAAACCAATCCATCCATAAACAAGTTTCACGTGAGCAACCAAGCAGAAAAACGACAAATCCGAATAACATAAAAGATCTACATGAGCAGCCAACCGTAACGAATCCTCGGTATATAACCAGGAGCAAAAGGCACCAACATCAGTCTTTAGAAAACTTCTGAAGAAGCTGACAGCATAGGCAGCGAAACGTCAAGTTCAAATCGACGACCACGGTACAACTCGGAAGAACCTACCAAATATATTGTTTCTTATTCCACTTCTAATTATTTCAACTATGCTTCATATCAAAGTGTAGGAGTTTACATAAACTCTATAATATTTATATTCATCATCATCATTGGCACCCCAGCCTTTTATGGGCCTTGGCCTCCTCAATTATCTTCCGCCATTGGTTTTCGACTTCTTGCTTTTATTCTCCATCCTCGTACCCCAATATGCAAGGGCGTAGCCAGGATTCCAGTTAGAGGGGGGCATAAATTTAATTACCCAATCAACTACTACTACTATTATAGTTTTTTTTATTTTTTACAAATTACAACAATTCTAAGTTGAAACATCATCAGTTTCCGCAAATCTGCGGCCGATCGTAGCATATTTTTATTAAATGTTGTAGAATGTGAATTGCAATAATGATTATAAATCAACTGCCTTTTGCTCTTTATAAATGTTTAGGGGTGAGCCACTGCCCACCCCTGCCCCTCCCTGGCTACGCCCATGCTAATATGTGTATTTTCTTTTCCGCTTTTCTTAGTTCTCGGTATTCTTCCTGTTTGTCGCCTCGGCACATTGTTTGTCAAACCAATTGTCATTTACTTTTCTTGTCTGGTTTCCTACAGTTTCTTCAGTAGTTTTTTTTTTATTATCTTCATACATCTTGTCCATGAGTCTTGTACGTTAGTTCCTTCATACGGCATGGTCTTTGTTAGGTTTTTATCCAAAGTCTGTTGGTATTCCATTAGTTTTGTGTCGTCTTTCAATTTATCTATGTTGTATTTGTTATTTTTAGGCCCTGCTTTTTGTTTTTGCATAGACATTCTAGCCTCGTAGCTTCGCCATTACTAAGTAGTGGTCCGAGTCGATGTTTGCCCCTCGGAAGGACCTTACGTCTATTATATCTATCGTATGGCGATAATCAGTTAGCACTTGATCCAGCTGGCTTTTGGTGGTGCCATCAGGGGATGTCCATGTTTCTCTTTGTATCTACTTATGTTCGAAGTACGTACTCATCGCTGTCATATTGAGCGACGTCCCAAAGTTGATTAGGAACCTTCCATTTTCATTGCTAGTTGCTTGGAGACTCTTTGCCAATATTTGGTCGATATATTGCCTTGCGGCCTATTTAGGCATTCATATCCCCTAGGATGGCTTTGATGTCTCGTTTTGGGCATTTCTTGTATACATCTTGTAGCAGGTCATAGAACTCTTCCTTCTCTTCGTCAGGCTTCTCATTAGTCGGTGTGCTGCAGTTAAAGATTTTTCCTTTCATTCTGATTGTACATTTCTTGGGTTTACTTATCGAATGCTTCACTTTTTTTGTAACAATGAATTCTGTTCCAAATGTGTGATCTTTCTTGTTGCAGCTACAATAAAAGTTGTAATTCCTTCTTTCAATTATGTCTTTGCCTACCTATCTAGCTTCTTGGATAGCTGTGATGTCCGCCTTGTATTTGTCTATGACTTGTCTGAGTTCTTGTAATGAGCGGCTTCTATACAGGGTGTTAATTAAGTACGTAGACAAACTTTAAGGGGTGATTCCTTGATCAATTCTAAGATAAAAAGTTCCTACAAACATGAAACCTAAGCGGCTTTGTTTTCAAAATACAGGAAGTTGAATTTTAAACAAAAACATTTTTTTTTCAAAAATTTGGAAAACGGCTAGAGGTATTCTTATGAAACTTGGTGTAGGTTAGTATTTCATAAAGTGGAATTGTTATCCCAAAATAAATTTAATTTATTTCCACCAGTTGCATCGGGGCGACCTCAGTTACCTTATTTTAGAAAAATGTGGTACGCCACTGTTTTTCAGAAAAAAGGTTTGTAGCTATTGTAAGATTGTTTTTTATTAAATAGCATTTTTTAAAAGCTTATTTAAACTGTATCTTGAAAACGAAGCCGTTGAGGTCCCATTAAGGTCCAATGAACGAAATTGCTGTTACAGATCGTTCCGTTTTTCTCGAAAAAGGTTTATTCTATCAAAAAAAAAATCTGGTGTGAAACACTCACACAACTTCCTTTTACAGTGATCTTATAATTAGTCAAAAATTTCATTTTTAATTTTTAACCATTTGTCAAAAATTTTCAAAAATTACAAATTCTACAAAAACGGTACAAAATCGAGTGTTAGTTGAAGAGACAAATTTTCTCTAGAATTTTAAGGTGAATTCAAAAATGTAATAATATACTGGGTGTTTTATTTAAAATAGGAGTTAATAAAAAAAATTGAAAAAAAAACAAAAGAAACCCACTTTAGAAGTATTCAACTGGAAAATCACCTATCTCACATCAATACACATTAAAAATGTAAGAAAAATGTAAAGTTTAAAAAAAATCGTTAGAGCCGTTTTTGAAAAAATCGAAAAAAACTGAAAAATCACAAGAGTAAACACCTACTTCCGGTTATGCGATTTTCTTCAAAAGCTTGCTGTCTCATCTACATAGTACACAAAACTTATATATGAAGTTTCAACGCCATACCTCTTTTCGTTTTTGAGATATTCTGTTCACAGACAGACAGACACACAGACAGACACACAGACAGACCAATGAAAAAAAATCTGGTGTGATACACTCACACAACTTCCTTTTACAGTGATCTTATAATTAGTAAAAAATTTCATTTTTAATTTTTAACCATTTGTTAAAAATTTTCAAAAATTACAAATTCTACAAAAACGGTACAAAATCGAGTGTTAGTTGAAGAGACAAATTTTCTCTAGAATTTTAAGGTGAATTCAAAAATGTAATAATATACCGGGTGTTTTATTTAAAATAGGAGTTAATAAAAAAAATAGAAAAAAAAACAAAAGAAACCCACTTGAGAAGTATTCAACTGGAAAATCACCTATCTCACATCAATACACATTAAAAATGTAAGAAAAATGTAAAATTAAAAAAAAATCGTTAGAGCCGTTTTTGAAAAAATCGAAAAAAACTGAAAAATCACAAGAGTAAACACCTACTTCCGGTTATGCGATTTTCTTCAAAAGCTTGCTGTCTCATCTACATAGTACACAAAACTTATATATGAAGTTTCAATGCCATACCTCTTTTCGTTTTTGAGATATTCTGTTCACAGACACACAGACAGACAGACAGACAGACAGACAGACCAATGAAAAAAAATATGTTTTTTGGGATCAGGGGACTCTAAAACGTGAAGATCTGTTGAAAACTCAATTTCGAATTTTTGGGGTGAATCCAATACTTCCTTTATAGTAGTAAAAGGAAGTAAAAATATGTTTTTTGGGATCAGGGGACTCTAAAACGTGAAGATCCGTTGAAAACTCAATTTCGAATTTTTGGGGTGAATCCAATACTTCCTTTATAGTAAAAGGAAGTAATAAAAGATACATCTTTTGTATAGTTTCAATGGATAAAGCTAAAAAACTTGCCGTATTGACTAAAAAACACTGCCGTACCAGATTTTTCTGAAATAAGGTAACTGAGGTAGCCCCGATGTACGCCACTGGCGGAAATAAATTAAATTTATTTTGACCAAACAATGCCACTTTATGGAATACTAACATACACTAAGTTTCATTACAATACCTCTAGGCGTGTTCGAGATTTTTGAAAAAAGAAATCAATTTTTGTTTAAACTTCAACACCCTGCATCTCGAAAACGAAGCCGTTTAGGCCCCGTGTTTGTATGAACTTTTTTATCTTAGAATTGATCAAGGAATCGCCCCTTAAAGTTTGTCTACGTACTTATTAACACCCTATATAATGTTCCTACATCCCATGTGCATATCCGTATATCATTGAAGGGTCGTCGTTGGGTTTTCCATCTGGCTTTTGATTCTTGGGGTTTCGTAACAATAGTTTTTTTCTGGAGTGGGGTTGTTGGCCCAATGCTCCAACCAGTTTAGTCGTCTCTTACGACAAGCAGGGATACTGTGGATCTATTCTAACTCCAACCCACAGGGGTATAATATTTATATTATTTGTGAAAATAACATGTCACAGTTCGACATTAGAGAGTTTGAGCACCTTGTAAGTTATACCACAGTATAAACATGTTTATACTGTGGTTTTACGCTAACGCTATTTTAAGGCAACTGCGCAGGCGCAGAAAATACCGTAACGCTAAACACTTATCGGAACACGTTATTTCACTACGAATAGCGTAAAGGTTTACCGTAAACGCTAAATTGGTTTGTGAGGTTGCTTTACGATGCCTAATTTCTTGTAATAGTTATGTTATTTAGGTAATTACTGCTCCTTGTATTTACTTACCAATAATTAACAAACTGAGGAAGTATACTACAACCTTTCAATATTTGCCAGATTGTGAGGTTATGTTCAAATACCGTTTGTTGTTGTGCTCAAACTCTTTAAAATGATACTCACCCGTAAAAGTTTATCGTTACTAGCTTACTAGTCACGTGACTTTATCGTTAACGGGAAGTTTAACGTCGAAGTGCTCAAACTCTATTACTACATTCGATGAACTCTAACGTCACTAGCAGATTTACCGCTAATTCTTTTGATAGAAGTTGCGACGTCGGGGGATTTAAAGAAAACAACCTCTATGCAATGGTTGAAATAACTTTGTATGCAACCGTATAAATGAAACACTTCGAAACTTTCGATACGATTTGTATATTTTTACTTCCTTTTACAATAAAGGGAGTATTGGATTCACTCTAAAAATTTGAAATTGAGTTTTCAACAGATCTTCACGTTTTAGAGTCCCCTGAACCTAAAAAACATGTTTTTGTTCATTGGTCTATCTGTCAGTCTGTGTGTGTGTCTGTCTGTCTGAACAGAATATCTCAGAAACGAAAAGAGGCATGACGTTGAAACTTCTTATACAGGCTCCAGCACGGGGTGGAAGATATATCTAAAACTATCGAGAGTTACATGAACATTGTGTATATAAAAGTTGTAGGTACGTAGGTGGTGCACATTGCTAAAATATTTTTGATTATACAGGGTGGCTCAAAAAAGCGTAGCGAATCAAACTTACTTTTTACTTCCTTTTACGATAAAGGAAGTATTGGATTCACCCCAAAAATTCGAAATTGAGTTTTCAACAGATCTTCACGTTTTAGAGTCCCCTGAACCCAAAAAACATATGTTTCTTCATTGGTTTGTGTGTCTGTGAACAGAATATCTCAAAAACGAAAAGAGGTATAGCAATGAAACTTCATATATAAGGTTTCTGTACTATCTAGATGCGACAGCAAGCTTTTCAAGAAAATCTCATAACCGGAAGTAGGTGTTTACTCTTGTGATTTTTCAGTTTTTTTCGATTTCTTCATAAAGGCCTCTAACGATTTTTTTCAAAACTTCACATTTTTATTACATTTTTAATGTGTATTGATGAGATAGGCAATTTTCTAGTTGAATACCTCGAAAATGGGTTTTTATTAACTTCTATATTAAATAGAACACCCGGTATATTATTAGATTTTTGAATTCGGCTTAAAATTTTAGAGAAAATCGTACGACACTCATTAATGACCAATAGAAAAATTAGTTCACGAGCCGTATCCAAGACAACAACAAAATTTCTTGAAAATTTTTTGTAGGTAGATCAGCCTAACTTTGAGGGCTTGTATCGTTACGATTTTCTTACCGAATCTGCATTCGAGCATTAATTCATATTCGGAAATTATTTTTCGTGCATTCAACAACGTCCTAATTTGCCCTCGCGTCCCGCTCGGGCAAATTAATACGACGTTGTTGGAACGCACTCAAAAAAATTTCCGGAAAGAATTAATGCTCTTATGAGATTATATGTGAAAATCGTACGACACTCATTAATGACCAATAGAAAAATTAGTTCACGAGCAGTAACCAAGACAACAACAAAATTTCTTGGAAATTTTTTGTAGGTAGATATTACTTCTTTTTAGGGTTTGTGTCGTTACGATTTTCTTACCGAATCTGCATTCGAGCATTAATTCATATCCGGAAATTATTTTTCGTGCATTCCAACGTTCTAATTTGCCCTCGCGTCCCGCTCAGGCAAATTAATACGACGTTGTTGGAACGCACTCAAAAAATTTCCGGAAAGAATTAAGGCTCTTATGAGATTATATGTGAAAATTTGTCGTTTCAACTAACTCTCTATTTTGTACGGTTTCTGTAGTTTGTAATTTTTACAAATTTTTGACAAATGTTAAAAATTAAGAATCAATTTTTGGATAATTAAAAGAGCACTGTAAAAGGAAGTTGTGTGCGTGTATCATACCAGATTTTTTTTAGCTATTTCCATAAGTTAAACTTAGGTAAAAAGTTTCAGAATGGGCCACTCCGCACCTGGTGACGTCCGCCACCGTCACCATGTTAACCTCAATATTTTTTGTAAATGAAATGCATATAATAGTTCAAATCATTGTTTTGTGGTTCAAATCTCATCACGTTATAAAAACCACTGGATAATATGTTCGCAATAAGCGACTTGTTGAATTTAATTACAAAAGAAGTTTCAGATGAGCAAGCTAGAAATCAACATGCAGCTATGCGGTTTTAAAATTTAAATCAAGTTCATCTCATCCGCTTAGTATATTACAATTACAAGAATTTGTTCAGTTACAGTTTATAGTTAATTATGATTTAGGATCAATAAAGCAAAATCAAAAATTGCAATTTACGTATTAATAATCTGTTTTGTATTTATGCCACTGTCATAGGCCATCGTTGAGTTAGAAAGTTAAAGAGGAAATCAAAAGATACAAACAATTACCTAGATTAAATGTAACACGGTGCACAATTTAATCAAATCAATAAATATACATATTTGCAACTACAATTTCAAACAAAATTATTCTGTAATAACTACAATTTCACACGAATTACTCAAGGTACGTTCACTCCCCATGCACATTTTCACCTCTCAGTAACAGCTTTCTCCTATGTACTGATAAAAAGAATATTAAACTTTGAACCATCATTGAAAAACATGTTTGTTGATTAACAATTCAGAATGACAATACAGTTTATGTTTGTTAGCCGAGAATAGACCTACACAGATAAGACACCATTCCTTCAGTTTCATATAGCTAATTTTTGTCTTTAGTTACCGAGGCAATTAAAAACTGACACGATGACAGTTCTGAGATTTGATGGAAAAGTAGCAGTGGTTACTGGCGCTGGGGCTGGTTTAGGACGAGCATACGCCCTTCTGCTAGCATCTAGAGGAGCGAAGGTGATTGTTAATGATTTAGGAGGTGACCGACACGGCAGCGCTGGAGATGGAAGGGCAAAGAAACCTGCAGATATTGTCGTTGAAGAAATTCAACGGGCTGGTGAGTTATTTTATCCTGAATAGTTAATTATATAAACTTGCTGTTTTTACAGGAGGCACAGCTGTTGCCGATTATAATTCTGTAGTCGAAGGAGAAAAGATTATTAAGACTGCACTTGATAATTTTGGAAAGATAGATATTGTTATTAATAATGCTGGAGTGCTTCGCGACAAAAGCTTCCCTAGAATTTCCGAACAGGACTGGAGTATGTACAAAACGATATGTTTCGCATAATTTTATAAAAAAAATTTGTAGACATTATTCACGATGTTCATCTAAAGGGAAGCTTTAAGACAGCACAAGCTGCTTTTCCACATCTGAAGAAACAAGGCTATGGGAGAATTATAATGACTGCTTCCAATTCTGGGGTTTATGGTAAGAAATAGCGTTGGCTAGTTGATTTTTTTAAAGACTAATGAAATTCTTGTAGGTAATTTCGGACAAGCCAACTATTCTGCTGCTAAAATGGGCCTAATTGGTTTAGCCAATACCATCGCTATTGAAGGAGCAAAAAATAATGTTTTCTGCAATGTTATTGTTCCTACTGCAGCTAGCAGACTTACGGAAGATGTGTTACCTCCTGATCTCTATCAAGAACTTAAGCCTGAACTTATTGCTCCTATTGTAGTAAGTAATCAAGTAAAAATTACAGAAATTCTGAACTTGCATTCTGTTTGCAAAACGGCTGTTTATTTAGCAAACTTAAAATGACCCTGTAAATTATACGGGGTGTTAGGAAAGGAAACTGCTATATTTGGAGGATGTGTATAGAAAGATTAAAATAGACAAAAAAGTTTTATATACATGGGTTTGATTCCTAATTGGTTATTACTAATAAATGTTTGCACTGCAGACATTACAGTGTTTCAAAATAAGTGTGAAACATTTTAAGAGGTGATTTCTTATGGAAAATTAAGGGGGAGTTTTTCATGTAAATGTTTTCTCTCGATTTTCACTTTAATGCCCTTTCCAACTTCACTTCTTATGAGGGTGGAACTCAACAGGTAGGGATTTAAGAGATAAAGTTTATATGAAACACCCTGTAATGTTTACAGTGAGAACATTTATTAGTAACAAACAATATCTCTGTAACAGTTAAACATTCTCCAAATATTGTGGTTTCCTCCCCAATCACCCTATGTTACATTTCATGTGAAAACGAGAGTAGCATTTGAAACCGTCAACACAAAACATTGTTAATATATCAAAACATAAGAACAATCTTTTTATACTTTTTTTACATTTAACCATATTACGGTAGTATGATGACTAATTGTCTAAAAATGTCACTTTGACAAATTTTAAAAAATAAAATGTAATGAGCTTTGTGAACAGATTTAAAGCAGACATTTACATTAAATAGAATTTTACTACATTAACGATTTCAGGCGTATCTATGTCATGACAGTTGCCAAGAAAATGGTGCTGTAATTGAATCGGCTGCTGGCTGGGCGGGAAAGTTACACATTATACGTGCTAATGGTTCTTTAGTGCGTAAAAGTGTTTCTGATAGTGTATCGATTGAAAATGTGCAAGGTAACTGGGAAAAAGTAACAGATATGACTGGAGCAATCCACTGCAATTCAATACAAGAAGCAACTGGTGAATTAATAACGTCACTGGAAAAACTGAGAGGTCGTGCACCTTCGGAAGCATCTACAACAGCTCCTTCACGCGATACTGATATATTTTCGTTTACGAATAAGGACCTTATTCTGTATGCTCTTGGAGGTAATTTGAAATATAGATTATACGAAGGGCATAATTATTTTTTAATATCGATTCTCTTCACAAATTACATTGTTAAATATTGAAATTATTAAAATAAGCTTGTAAATTTGGTAACTAATTATGTAGGGTGTTTGGTAATCAACGTGTAATATGTTGGGATATTATAGAAGAGATCATTTTGAGTCCAATCCGACATAATAATTTTCATTGCTTGCTTGCTTGACGCCACTTTGAGAGCGAACTCGTGGGCCGAATTGGCTGATTGGATTTTTTAACCTCAAAATTAACTCGACACAAAATGGATCACTCTTGTACAAATTGCATTAAATGGATTATTTCGCGCCCAATTCGGGTGCAGAACGCTAGTTTGCTAATAAAATGCTCGTCTCCATGACATCATGTTGACAACTAGATTATCAAACTTTTCATTTTCTCTCAAATGTTAAATGTCATCTGTTAATGTAATTTCGTGATAATCTAAAAATAGAGAACTTTTAATTTTTTTAAGTAGCAATCTTCCTTTCCTTCTCGAAGATGCTCAGCCCTACAAGACGATGAAGCCCAAGCACGTTATGGTTTTTAAGTAACAAATTTTCTGAATGAGTTGTGGTGACAGATAGACCGTTTGTGGAGGGTCAATTCCTTGGTCATTAAAATCTCTGGATTCAACGAATATGGATTACTTTTTGTGGGGTTCAATAAAACAAGAGGTTTATTTTAATGAATCTGCAACCTGTTGCATCATGTTGCAAATTCTGTACTGGAGAATCCACAACACAAAATTCATTGCTACGTCATGGCGAGTTATGTGCTATAGCTGTTAATGGTAGCCACGTTGGGCATGTATTCATTCTTTCTTTCTTAATGTTTCCTCTCTGTACCCATGGGGTGTCGATGTTTGTTGTCAATCCATCTGTAATTTACAAAACTTCCATTCTGTTGCCTGGTTCTGTGTTTTACCTGTTCAATATTTTTCCCATTGCCTAGTTGCAGGTTTCCTTCGGCCTTCCTCTCTGTCTCTTTCCATTTGCTCTTGTTTCCCGCACTTATTTGGCCATTGTACACGTTTCCGAACCATCTCACCTGTGCTTTTATTTTCCTTAGACTCAACGTAGTCTTCGTCTTATTTATTCATTTCGAACTGTCAAGTCTTCTAGCACCCGTTACTCCTTTCGGGTATTTTGTTTCTGTAACTTGGATTTTTTAATTTATTTATTGTGTTTCTAACCCTGAATTCACTACCATACATTCAAATTGGGGTGTATATACAGCTTTTTTTTTCCTAGATATCTCGTTTATATTTATAAACAAATTCCTTATTGGAATAAACATGTTTGATGTTTCATTCTAATATCAGTGTATTTCACCTTTTGGTTCTACCTTCTTGTTTTTTTGTGTTCTTTGTTGATTGCAGTCCCATAAGCTTTTCTACTGCTGACGTTATAATTCTTGTGAAGTTTCCCCGATCCATTTCCATATCTTTTATTTCTTCTGTTAATTGTCTTGCATTCTATACTTACTTCTTCCTGAAACTGTTTTTTTACCAGTTCTTCTATTAACTTGTATAATTTTTCTTTCATTCAAACATCCTCATTTCGAACTTCTATCTTAAATTCTTTTGAATCTATAGTAAGCATAAATTGGTCGATCCCAATACCCTTACCTCTTCCGACTCTGATGTCTTTAACGCTTCTAATGTTTTTTTGTTCTATCAAGTCTATTCTTGATTTTTCTCCCTAACATTCTACTACTCTCATGTCTTTGTGATTAAATTTTGTATTTGCAATCACCATGTTGATTTCTGAAGCTTTCACGGCCATTGACTACATTTACACGGTAATTTAAATTTTATAATTTTTTCCACAAATAAAAATATTCTTGTTTAGAACACACCGCTGATACAATTCAACGAAGTTACGTTCACAGTGACATTGATGTAGTTGACAACTGCGACTCAGAACAACCAACCGTCTTTACAATAATTATGTTGGTAGTCCTGTTTCAAAACCGGTGTAAGTTGAAAGTATCTATTTACACGTACATTTTATACCTGCTTGCTAACTTCACGCGTCTTGGCGAAGTGGTGTAGCGTTAGGAAACCGGTTCTAGCAAAACCGGAATTGAACCGCATTTACACAACAATTTACACCGATTTTAACAACAACCGATGTTGTAACACCGGTGTTAGTGGACAGTGTAAATGTAGTCATTGTCATTAAGTGAAAAACAACTTCAGGGATTGGACTGTGTCATTATTCAGGTCAAAGAACTCAACGTTTCTCCCACTTTCGTAAGGGGCTTCATCAGGAGGAAAAAGCACAAGAGGCACGGTAATTCAACGTGTAAACCACGCCAGAGGCAAAACTCAACTGAATCAGTCGAATCACCATGTTATTGAATATGCAGCAGGCCATTAGTCTTGTTCCATTATTGTTTATTTCTTCTCCCCCAAATTACCACCAGCTTGACTTTCCCTTGATGTTTCTCTTCCATTTCTATAATAGCCATTTCTGATATATTTTGTTCCTTTTAAATTGTTTTTCCTATTATTTGGTGTGATTATTTCTACCCTAGCTTTTGCATTCCTTGTTTCTTCAACTCCGTTTCACCGCAATGTATTTCCTTTTTGTAGTATTTTACTTCTGTGTCCCTTCTTTTGTCTCTTGTTATCGCCAGTAGGTGAACTTTTGATTCCTCCATTTCTTCTACTAATAGTATTAATTCTATCCTTTTTCCATTCATTCCTCTTATATTTGTTCCTGTTCTAATTCTGTATTTCCATTTCTTTTGTTTCTCTGTTGCCGCCGCCCATTTTAATTTTAACGTTTTCTGTTGGTTCTCTCGTGTTCATTATCTTGGCCACGTTTGTCCATGTGTTTTTCCTATTAGTATCGTTAGTCAATTTTTTATCTGCTCCTAGCACTATTAGCCTATGATTCCCCTTGTTTGCTGTCTTAGGTTTACCTTTGATCGTCATCCATTGTGCAGGCCTTGGTTTATTATCTAGTTTTTTGAATTTGTGATCAGTAAGGCTCCGTTTCCATTCGCCGGATTCTTTTTACCCGAATCCCTCACGCCAGAATTTCGATTCACTGGAAGTGTTTTGACCAAAATTGCATTTCGTCGGATATCAAGATCGAGGACACTATGCTGATCTTGGGGCAATACCGGCCGTCGTAGTGAAAAAAAATTATCAAAGACTGCAACTAACCTAATCAGGCTAGAACGAGACACAGTACTTTGCTGAATTTCGTTATACGACACGCATCCTAGAATCTGGCGGATAACTTTCCGGTGAAATAATTATCTGACGAGTCAAAATCCGGCGAGTGGGAAGGCCACGATCAGTAATAGTTCTTCCATTCTGGTGTCCCGCCGATAAATTTTTCCACTCACTGTTAGGCTTTGGTAAGCTATTTTCTTCCTATTTTGTTTTTCTTCCTCTTCTTCGGCTTTTTCTACATTGTTTTCTGTGTTTACATTTCCTCTTCTGTCTTATCAGTTTCAATAAAGATCTTTTTACTCCCCAATTTAGTCTTGTTCTTCATGATATCTCTAGTTGATGATGCTAATTCTTCTATTGCTATTTTACTTGTCTCCTGTTTACCTGTGGCAAGCCGGGCTCCATAGCTCAGTGGTTAAGCATTATGACTATTGATCTAAGGGTCGAGAGTTCGATCCCCGATCCCGGTGAAGTTTTTATAAAAAAATTAAAATGCGGATGAAAACCTCTACAGAATGCCATCATTTGGAAGTAATGTAAAGCCTTGGGCTCATGTTACTACGATGTGTAGCATGTAAAAGATCCCTTGCTAGGGTTGGAACTCCTTAGTCTCGGCAAAATTCTAAGTAGGACTAAGATACTTGGTACTCTGCATGCCTAGACCATGTCCATGGGGTTGGCAAAAAGGACCTATGAAGATCTACTTGCTTGGCATGAGTCTCCCCTCAAATAACTACTAACTGTGGCAAACGCCTTTTTAACTTTAGCCCTCACTTGTAAATTGTCTTGTACGAAGTCTTCTACTTCTTCTGTAGCCCAACTGGGATTTTTTGGTTCTCATCCTTTTATTATTCCATCTTAGCCTTGAGGTTGTTTATTTCTGTTTTTTTTTCCATTCTGCTTCTTTTCTTAATACCTTTTCTTTCATTGCTCTAACCTTTTCTCCATATTTCTTGACGGCTTCATTGTTTACTTTAATCTCCTTTCTTGTTCTTCGAATTTCGTTTTTTATAACTTTAATTTCTTTCGCCATCATTGCACATAAGTTCTCCATTTTTTCATCTTCCTTTTTGTTTATTTAGGGTTTCCCCTTTTCTATTGGAGATTTATTTACTTTTTTAAATTCTTTTTCTCTTGTTTGTTCACTCTTTTCTGTTCTTCAACCCTTTTTTTAAGTAATTGTTCAGGGATCCTAAGCTGTGTTTTCGTTGGTTTATTGATTTTTCAACCCCTATTTAGTGATTCTCTGCTTCTGCTGTAATTTCTAGCACTTGTCAACGTAGCAATTTTTCTTCCTTCGTCCTTCACCTTTATGGCTTTTCTTTAACCTCAACCTTTGGTGACCTTTCAATTCCTAATTACTGTGCTACTTTCCAATACAAGTTTTTTTCATGGTGTTTCTTATAATATTACGTGTATAGTGTATAGCTGAGGCATTATTTTGGACCAATGACACGGATCCGCGTCGTCGGCATGTAGATTGGAAAGTCTGACGTCTGTGCCAGCATACATACATCAAACAAGTAGAGACACTCGCTGTCGGTTCCTTTGATGTCAAAATACCGATTTGGATGACCTTAAACGACTTCTGGGGGTACTTTCCGATACTACTAACAGATGGCGCCACTACTTTGTCACATATGATTGGTAGCAGAGTTAGTGGCTGGCTCTGATTGGTAGAATTTTGTGCTGCCATCTGATAGTCAAAGTTAGAAATACCCTCCGAGTTACTGTCCCAGGCACTCTAGACAGGTTTCAACATTTGGCATGAGTGTCTACTTGTTTGATGTATGTATGCTGTCTGTGCTATTCGATGCGGATTGGCGTCTACCCTTTTAAGTATTTTCTAGCTTGTTTTGGAAATAAACCGCATATATTAGTCAAATCAAAGGTTTATTTAGAAAACTACTGTCGTACATATTGGTAAATTATAAAAAAAATGAGAATGACCAGATTCACTATCGCTCATTATGATATTACACAGTTAATGTCAATATTACACCACAATATAAAAAAATCCGAAAACTTCATTCAAAGAACGTTTACCCGAGAATGGAACACATTACTCACTTGCTCAGATTGTACTGAATGCTAAAAGTCTGTTACTCAAGTGACGCGGATTGGCATTGCGCACATCATAAACATTCACAATGACGCGTATACGCGTCATCAACAGTGAACGTGTTAACACTGTATCTCTAAAATGGATAAGAAATTGGCACCTATTTAATAACAAATTCGACTGAAAATTATTTCTTGTATAACATCTCAAAATATTGCACGCTAATTACCACTCGTACTGTATATTGAATATAGGTTATGTTTGTTTCATGTGAACACAGAAATCTTTAAAAAATCAGATTTGAAAGCTGAATAAAATTTGAAAATGTTAACACAAAACAAAATATCGCTTTGACAAATTTTAATAATACTATTAAAAATAAAAAACAAATTCCGCATTACCACCACACGTAGAAATAAAGGCAATGAAAATTATTACGTTGCCAACCCAATAAAAATTGAGCTTAAAATAAGTTTTGTGAATAGATTAGTTTTTGGTTGTTCACAATAATCTTAATACACATTTCTCAATTTTCTGCTAAATCTAGCTTTATTAATACAGTGGGAGCATCGGTGGGACAACCAGAAGAATTAAAATTCCTCTATGAGAATCACGAAGACTTCAATGGTATTCCAACATATTATATTATGCCTGGTTTGTTGACCATGATGACATCTGGAAGCACCGAGAATGCAGTTCCTGGAAAAACCATTACATTAGATCAGATTCTTCATGGAGAACAATATCTTGAAATTTTGGGAAATCCACCGCAAGAAGGAAAGTTACTTTCGAAAGGAAGAGTAGTCGAAGTGCTAGATAAAGGTTCTGGAGCTGCAATTGTGGTTGAGGGTATGTTTTGCACTATTTAATGGTGAAAAAAAACACTAATGCTTACATTTAAATATTCCAGTGGAGAGTTTCAATGAGCAAGGAGAATTGATAATAAAAAATCAGTCGGTGGTCTTTGCTGTCGGTGCAGGTAAATTTGGAGGACCAAGAAGTGGCACCAAAGGCGTTGCTTGTGTGGCAAAACCTGACCGTAATCCTGATGTTTCTGCCTCCCACACAACTACCATTGACCAAGCTGCTTTATACAGGCTCTCAGGTAGGTGATGTGGTAAACAATACATTGAAAAACAAATTACAATTGTGTAAATTATCAAAACTATGTTTAGGTGACCCAAATCCATTGCATATCGATCCCAACATGGCCGCTATATCTGGATTTGACAGACCTATTTTACATGGATTGTGTTCACTTGGTATATCTGTGAGGATCGTTCTAGGACACTTCGCTGGCTATGATAGCAGCTTATTTAAAGCTGTGAAGGTAGAATACAATAAACTGCATTTTATATCTAATATTGATGTTTTTATATCTGTAGGCACGTTTTACAAAACCTGTACTGCCAGGACAAACACTACGTGTTGATATGTGGCAAGAGAAAAATAGAATTCACTTTGAAACTGTTGTTGCTGAAACGAATACGCCTGTTATTACCGGTAAGTTTATGACAACTTTCTATTTGGCATTCACAGATCGATTCAACTATACCTATGAAGCCTTTCTGGTTTTACACAGAAAATTTGTGTGTAACTCATGAAAGTCTATATTAAATTTGTTATGCAACATGCAGAGTACTCAACGGTTGAGAAAACTTAAAAATATATTACAGAGTGTTTTTAATTTAAAAACTATTACCAATATCCATAAAAATCAGAATATGAATTTTGAAATCATAAATAATATTTTCGTTTTATTATCAGGCGGCCGGCCCGGGTTCGAATCCCGGCTACTCTAGAGTTTAAAAATCGTATGCTCCTCGGCTACCACGCTAACTCCTGCGGTAGTCGTTAACCCCTAACAAGGGAACTCTTCCTCAGTTTCGACGGGCAAGGCTAGCCACCTACCCGGCCTAAGGGTAAAGAGGGCTCATAGGAACCACTTTGTGGTAAAACAGGCCATTGGCCTATAATAAGAGGAAGAAGAAGAAGTTTTATTATTTTATGAGGATTGTTCAATAGAAACACGTTCAGAAGCTGTAGCATAATTTCTATTAACTCAATTTAAAACAAGATCTCTATTAACATTAAGTCACGAGTCTCACTGTTGTACTAATCTCCAGATTCTCTGCTGGCAACATTCTTGCTGCTGTTAACGAAACTATTGTCTAATGTCAGTCTGCATTTCAGCGTCCGAAGTGAATCGCTGCCCCTTTAGTGATTGTTTCAATGGACCAAAGACATGAAATTTGTGATAAAAAAGTATGAATAATGAAATGAACAGATGCTCATCTTTGCTGACAGTAATTTGACTTTAATGCGTCCATTGGCACGTAAAGCAGTTTCCAAACGCCTCGAACACGCCCTGGACGAGCCAAATCTTTAGTCGATTCTCTTTCTTGTCGAAATTTTCAGCACCATTAAACTACCTAAATGATGATCAATTCATGCCTACACGATCGAAACGTGTTTCTATTGAACCATCCTCGTCTCTTACTTTCTCCCAATCGTATATTTACTTATGTAAATTCAACGAATATACTAAATTAAAATAATAAAGGTAAAATCTAAGAGGTAAAACTTGGATATACTGGGATCACCCAGGTGATTATTTCCTTGCGGACTCTTGAGGACTCCCCCTCAAGTGGTGCTTTGTGGGGAAAATGTTCGATATACCGGAGCATCCAGGTGGGCGATCCCTTCTCAATTCAAAGGTGCTGCCTTTCTAGCCTGTTATCTTTGATCGTGTTGTTATAAACAACTTTAATAACGTAATAGTACGACATGTGGTGTAACTATTTATAAATAAACAGGGGAAGGGAGCTTCAGTAAAAACGCTAAGTTTTATTTGTCAATTTTTAATTTCTTACTTGTTTTTGTTGAAAATGGAAACACATTTGTTTCCTGCAATGTATTTTAATATTTATAAAACTGTTACTGTCAAAAACGTTATTAACGAAACAAAACAGACAAATCTGTTAGATGGACGGTAACAGGAACTTGCTCCGGCTTTATACCAATCAGGGAGAAGGGCTGGTTCTTTACTACCTTAGAATCAGGGCTGCAATCCGGCATATGAGCTCAAAGATGTAAAATATTGAACGCCACCACCTTTGTTGGTACACAACCCGTCTACGTAAAAGCGGAACATATAGACGGGGCTAAAAAGGTGTCTGCAGTACTCAACTTCCACCAGCTGCAAGATCAGTGAGCGTACCTTTAGTACATGTTCTCCAACACTTCCCTGTAGTCTTTACGAAGAAAACACAATACAAATTCGCATGCAACAGTTGAAATAATAACGCTCAAATTAATTAATTAAATGAAATCTATTAAGTTGAAAACATGAAATAATAGTACAAAATGGAGGCAAAATGAAATGGTTAGTAAACAACTAAAATTGCTTAGCTAAAAACAAAGTTCATCGCCAACAATGGTATCAAAAATCACAAGTTTGACAACAACATCAATTTGGCAACAACCAGAATTTTCTATGGCGATACTTATTGAATGTTCATTAAAAGTGAAACATAAAATCTCAAACTAAGTGCGCCTCGACGGTAGCTTAAATTACACACGCACATGTTCCGGACAATGTTGCACAAAAAGGGTTAAAAAGGCACTATACATAACTAGAAACAAATACCTGGTTTGCGGAATCCGGAGAAGTCAATGTGATATTCACTGAAGTGGCAAAATCAGCAGCTGCTTAAAAGGGTGTTTGCGGGACGCGGAAACAGGGCTTCAAACGATGTTTGCCACAGCCAAGGGTTGAAACGATAATAATCCCCTCAACAGGTGAATCGACGACGTTCGAAACTTCCAATAAAGGAACAACGGGACGAAACTTACAAGAACAACACGACGTTTTGGTTGAGCTTGAGCTGGTACCTTTAAGAATCCGGTAAATGATCCGCGATAGCTGTAATTAGGGGTCTCACAACCCTGCGGTAAGGACTCTTGACCACAATTAACTTGGTTAACGTCCCTCCAATCCCTCGACAGCTAGCACACATCTCAATAAAGCAACGAACGGTTGCCACAAAATGAAAACACTCATCTTCACAGAGCAGCAAAAGGTTCCCACAGAACGAAAACCACTCACAACCCCAATGGGCACAAGAATTGACGAAAAGCACACAGTTTATTTCAACGAAATACTTCACAGCGCATCCCAGCATTCGCACGGAATATTTCACAATGCTTCCCCAACAGCGCAAATTTGCAAATTCGAAAAACTTGTTGACTACACCAGGGCGGGAGCAAAAGTGCCTCGCTCGGGATGAACTTTCACATCCAAAAATGAAGGGCGCACGCGCTACTTAAAATCCTTCTCTCTTTGATGTATGCGGACCGCTCGGAAAAGTTCCAGCATGACGAAATCTTGACTCGACAAAATGCCTAAAACTTAGGGGAAATCCTGGCCTGCCGGAACGACAAAATTGCAGACAATGGTCCTCTGGAGCTGTAATTAAGATACGATAAGCGGACTACGTCATCTCAACCGGTGCGGAGAACACATCTAAATTTATTTTCCGTTCATATTGTTTTGGCATAATATGAGGCCATGGAAATTTGGCATATAAGTTGACAGTAAAGCTGTCTGTTTAATTAGGTTATGTTTTTCTAAGTTTGAGGTTATACAGAGCGTCAATGTCTAGTGCATTGTTGTCAGTTTTACTAGTTTGCAATAGAAAAATCCTCACGCATTTTTTATCTAATTTAACACAATTACCCGATGAATCACGCAATATTGTCAGGCACTTCAGTGACACAAAATTGTGTCACGTAGAACAGTGTCTCCAACATTCAAAAAATAAATCATGGCCTCCTATTATGCCAAAACAATGTTAACGGAATATCTAAACCTGAATTAATAATATAAAGTACGCTGGGAGACACTAATATTTGAAATGGACGAAATAAAGTTTTGGATACACCACTAAACTATTAATTGGGCTTAAATAAACCGGGAAAATGCTAATATTTGAATTTCAAGTGCGAGAAGATGCAGAAAAGCGCTAAATTTGAAAATTGTTCTCACAAAACGCCACAAAAATATTTAAGGGATTATCTTGAAGATCATAATAGAGATATCTCATTTCATTAACAGTGGCAATTAATTCTGCTTCATGTGGCACTTCCATAACGAACTGGCCTTTATTTACCACTCTTTGTATCTTTATTGTTTTTATAAATAGGGGTGTTTTTTGCTTCATTACATATTTATATTTTTCCATACTTTTACTTTCTTCCTCCAGTTCTTCAGTTTTTATTTGGCTTGCCTTTGGGTCTCAAATTACTTTTCATGCGAATAATATGGCGCCATTAGAGAAGACCGAAGCTTTAATGTATTTTACAATGTCTTCCCCCTTGTTTATTTTTATTAGCTCTAAGTTCATCCATTGTAGTATTCTTTTTCCATCTCAGTATAGTGGTATCCGTATCTCTTTAAGAACCAGATCTGGGCAAATTACTTTTAAACAATAATTAATTACTAATTACCAATCCCCCCCTCCCCTATAGATAATTGAATTACTAGAGATTTCAATTATCAATAACTTGGTAATTGTAATTGCACTAGATGAATTACTTTTTCAATAACTTTTAATATAAATTATTGTTGTATATTTGTATTTAGTAGTATTTAAACAGCTCTGTGCTAGTATATAGTTCTAAACAAATAAATTGAAATTAATAATAGTTGATAATTGTTACAGAGAAGAAGAAGTTATATTTTTACCATACTATATTCTGTAATCTGTAGTAGTTACCGCAGACATATTTTCCGCTTCTTACACAATAATTGGAATTGCAAATGTTGTACAAAACTAGCTGTTATCTGACTAGCTGTTACTCAAAAGTGATTTAGTAATTGAATGTAGTATTTAATTTCTTTTTAGAGAGTATTTGTCAAGTACTTTTTTACAAAAATGGCAATTACCAATTAAAATTTCCATATTTTTAAAAGTAATTCAATTCCAGGACAAATCGCCAAAAAGGAATTTAATTATGAAAGTAATTAATTACTGCCCAGCTTTGTTAAGAACCTCCTTTCGCATATTCTCAACTTTTTTACTCTACTATTAATGAGTTATTGTTTTTATTACGTTCTAATCTTTTAATTTCGTTTTTCAACTTGAATATTTACTCTGCAGTATTAGTTTATTTGTATGGTAATTGTAGTATTCTAGTTTAATTATAATGTATCTTCTACTGCATTCTTCATACTGTTATAAAAAGTTAACTCTGATCTGAGGTAGTTAAATGAATGAACTTAGCATTCGAAATCTTCTCTTTTTGACGATTATAGGTAATCTTTTACATCTCAAATATTTGATTTTGGCGTTGGATATTTTTAACTTTTCTGTTGGTTTACTTCCTATTACAATATCATCTGTGTATGTAGATATTTACAATAGTTTTACATTGATTGTGCCCTCTACGTTTCCCTTACCTCTAAAATGATGTTGAATAGTGACGATGATAAAACGTCTCCTTACCATACTCCATTTTGTTACATACATTTCTTTTGTCATATGTAGCGATGTGTGTATGTATTTTTATGTATTGTCGTACGTATGGTTTTAGCATTGCCAAATTAATGGACTTTCCATGAAAACTCAGAGTGAGATATTTTATATAACTGCAAAGCTAAAATTTGAATTTGCCAGAATGAATACATTTGTAATGAGATGCCAGTAATTTCAGAGTAATTAATTAATGAACGCAGTAAGCAAAGCTCAATTCGTATAGGGATCCAAATTGGATGTAAATTCAGTTAATTGATTAGGTTTGTGCTAAATGTAAAGGCCAAGCCGAATGAAATTTAATAATTACAAGATGGATTGCAAACGCAAGGGAATGAAGCGTAGAAATCAGGCATATTTTAATAGTGAAATCCAGTCAGGGTTTTATAAGAAAGGTAATTGGAAGATGAATAAGCTTAAGAACATGCAACGGGCAGATCAGAAGGAAAGCATTAAAGCATTTGAAGGAAAACGTAAGAATCAAAAGGCAAGGGTTATAGGAATTGCAGAAAAGCAGACATATGAACTTAAAAATGTGTGTTAAAAGAAAACAGTGAATTCAAAAGAACCCAGTGCAGAATATGCGCGAATTAAATACTTGAATCGGTGCAGTGACATGTGGATATTTAAAACGCAAATTAAAGAGACGTGCAGTGAAAAATAGACACGCAAAATTAATATAAATGGTCACAATTATTTTAGATATAGTATTAGTGTACAAAATCATAGTTTTAAGTAGAATTATTGTTAAATGTTAGTATTTGAACCATGTTAATATCCGCAATTTATTTGAAGTAACTAGCTTTTGTTTATAAGAAATTAATGGAGGTAGATAAATGAATAAATTATTTTATGACAGCCAGTTTTTGTGTCTCCAAATAAATTAAGTTTTTAAATAGAAACCAATTGAATTTAATAATAAAAAAGTACACCAGTGTACTGGCAATTTTCCCGGCTATAAGAAGAAATGTGGGTTTCGATCTCCCTCATATGAAAATAAATTTCCATTGTTGACGTCTCCGAGGGCTTCGCCAGATCCATCCCAGCCTACGATCCTGAGCTACAGGCAGAAAGAGGTTTCCTGAGTCCGGGGTTTCAACTGTTGCACGTCCCTCCAGCGTATAGGAGTCCGGCACGTCAATCCCAGCACCCCAGGAGAAGATCTGGGTACTTGAGTTCGTCCGAGGAGGTTGCCGCAGACTGCAGAAATCGCAGGTTAGTTTTTACAAGAAAATATTGGCGCTAGGAGCCTGAAACTTACCATAAAGCAAGAGTACGACCTGAGGAAGCCGATCCCAGGCATATTGAACATCCATTAACAGCCAGAGATCCGGAAATTGCAATTGTTTTTCCCAAAACCGACGCTATAAAAACAAATGAAATAGCGTTCCCGCAAGATCTGAAACAAGAGAAATTAATGCCGGGAAAACAGTCTAATTCAAATAACTACCGATAACACGTTGACTGATTTAACAAAATTTATCATTCAATTAAACGCAATCTTGTAAACGGCATCCATCTTGGTTAACACTTGAACTAATTTCAGAGTTTTCGATTGTGCGCGTTAAGCTAAAACGGAGAACAGATCCGTAGTTAACGAATTTCAATAAATTATGCATTCAGGGGGAACCTAACCGAGACGAGCCTTGCTTTACCGAAATTTGAGCTAGCGTTTTTTTATTTGATTAGTTGCAGATAAATAAGATATTATAAAGGGCATACAACTATTTATTTTAGCTATCAATTTACAAGTCACTTTTAATCAACCTGAGATTTGATAAAACGAATACAAAAATATTTGGGTGGTACCCTTATTAAATTATTAGCATATTACATAGCACCTAATTAGAGACGTACCATCCGAATACGTCCTCGGTACTACGGTCACTGTAGGAGATTGTCCTCACATTAGGTTCATTAACCAGATTTTTACATGATGCAGTAGTCACTTCCACCCAACCACCTGGGACAATGAACAGTAATTTTTATTAAATTTGTTAACTTGGTGGGTATTTTTAATTCACTTAAAGCCTGCATTAATGTTCCTTTCTTAATTCTATTAATGGCTTGCCTGCAGTCTATTAATAGAATGTGCATTTGAATTTCCTGTCAGCAAGTAGTGACTTTAAAAGGTGAAATTGGTTACATCATACTCTCTCTCTGGCCATCATACCAACACCTTTAGTGGTCGTGACCCCTGTGAGTAAGTATCCTTCCTGTTAAATCAACAGATCAGGCCCCCCTGCCCTTGGCCGGAGATGGCTTATAAGAGGTGAAGATTGTATTGTAAAACCGTGTTAATATTGCACATATTTGTGTAATGTATTGTAAATTGCGCATGCCATAATTTTATACACTATGCAACGTTATGCATCTGTAATGAGAACAACGCACTTTATATCTGCCTTTAAATATTGATATCACTATTATTTTAATTTCATCTCCCTCAAGGTTAGCATTTGTCCAATTATCTGATCCTGTCTCGCAGCTTTGTTGTCTTTGTATTGTATTCAATACATTTTCATAGTGGCTTTTCCATTCTTGCAGAATTTCTCCTTATCTACATTTTTATTAGTTCTATTTCCTGTTATATTTACTTTGTTCCAACCTCTTTCTTTTGTAGGCTGCTTGTAACATTTTCCATTTCTATTATACTTATGATTTTTTTTTTCTAATTGTTCCAGTTTGCTGAATATTCAACCACCGATAATGTTTCAACATATTGATTTTGTGTTTTCTTCTCAATGCCTGCAGATTGATTCTCTGTAATTTTTACTTAATCTTCTTTTTTAACCTTTCTCAATTCTATTTTCTTTCTTTTGGCAACTTATTTTTTGTCTTTGTGGTTCTCTATAGCACGAACTAATACTAAGTTTTATAATTTGCACCACTTTATGATCGTACATTGAGGATTACGTTCTGTCTTGCTTTGTTGATGACTTGGCAAGTATATTATCAATTTGGGTATGATATTTGCCCCCTGTAGTTGTACTTTAGCTTACATTTTTTACATTTTTTTTATAGCTTATTTCCATTATTATTAGTTTTTGTGTTAATTATGTGTTTTCCTGCTATTGTACAAATTCTTTGTTACTAATTTGGACCTAAAATCAGCCATTGTTGCCTACCTGGTGTAAGGTTGATTCAACATGTTATTGAGAGGTTTCGAGTTGAGCAGCAAGGCAGTTTTAAATTGTTAATGTGCAGCAGTTCACAGTTCACGCATTTTTATCCACATGTAGACTAATAACTAAGACCTAATTAACCAACACTTCGGTGTTGACTGCGTTTGCGAGGGGACATTAAAACCTGATATAGTTGACAGCGTTGTGCCAGTGGCTGGTGACTTTTGAGATTAATTTTCACCACGCCATTATGGCTTATATGAAATGCAATGGTGAATTTAAGAGAAATGGGAAGAGCTTGAGCTGTAATGGCTGGTATGATGAAACCTTTCATCCTAAGTGTGTAAAAATAAGTGATGAAATGTATATGATCATTTTTTAGTGCTGCAACAACTGCTGTAATATGAAACAATTTTCGTTGAGGAAAATGGTTGCAAATATGTTTAATCTTCGATTAAACAGGCATAAATTTCAATTTCAAAATTTATGAAATCCAGTCATAAGTTTTAAAATACAATTCTAATTTCATAGAGCAGGAAGTTTAAAGGCCTCAAACTGCAAACAAGCAACTTACGCAAATAAACGACCTACTATAAGAGTTCAGCATACGTACTTGCAGACAAAGCCAAAACAATACTGGCTTAATGCTGACAAATTATTATGAAATATTATATCGCCACTGTAAAATATACTTTGTACTTTGAAATAATAGTAAGTAAGCAATTATCTTTGCATATATAGAACGCTATTTTTGTAATAAAACAAATCGACATTGACTGTTTGATTCAATTACATCGATGCCAACCTCTCCCAAGCCATAAATTCATAAAACGTGAGGCGGCACTTTAAGGGTAGCATAATTATCGTCCCTTTAAGTGACATTGACTACATTGTCTTAAAACAGGAGTGCAGTCTCACTCCAGTGCTTAAAATATTACGGACAAAGAACCAGTGCAAAGTAACAGAAACCTGATTCAGCCTCCAGGCAATTCTGAGAGCGGCGCTGCAGGGTTGGTGAAAAGATCTGGACAATTGTGCTAATGGGGTTAAGAGACATGAAACAGCAATATCTACGCTGATGGATACGGTACGTGAAAAATATAGGGAAATAAATAGCAGTATAAATAAGTTTGAAGAGAGCGTAAATCCAAAGAAGGCTTTATATGCAGACGAGTTGAAAATGAAAAAGAACAAACCTGTGTTGGTAGTAAAACCAATAAATGAGGGACAAAAGAGTGGTGTCACCAAAGAGGCCATTAAAAGTAGCATTGATCCCACAACTATTGAAATTTTGGGTTTAAAACATGCTAGCCGGGATGGAATAAGAAAATACTCTACTTAAATATTTAAAGTTTATTGGCTAATTCGAACAATTAGAGGCACTAATTAAGATATACAACCCGTCTATAGTAATGCTGTGTGAAACATGTGTAACAGAAGAAATTAATCAATGTGAAATCACTGTTTCGGGATATTCTATTATCAGATGTGACTCACACAGTAGACACACAGGTGTTCTTGTTATGTTCATCAAAAAAGGTATTAAATATATGAATATCCAGCGCAGTGTGTTACAGAAAAATGCGTGGATTTAGAGTGTTAAAATATCCAAAGAATTTTCGAAAGGTCCAAACTCAAGTGATGCTGAATTCCTTGAATTTTTTTAATCATGGTGTGAACATTCTATCGTTCACCAAAATTTAAACACTATTATTGGCGACTTCAATATCGATGTGTCGACACAATACACATATATGTTTTTCGGACTTTTTTGCCAAAAAAATGACATTCAGAGCACAACAATACACATACAGCACAATATTGCAAAGTTTGGTTTCATACTTGGGAATGCAACAATTAGTAAATATGTATACAAGAGTGACCCCGATAGCAAAGACAACAATAGATTTAGTAATAACAAACGCATTAACTGCGAGTCTTATAAAGATCACTAATCTGATGTTAACTTTAATTCGCTGTTAAAATAAACAAAAGCGCATCAAAACGTCAGTGCTTATGAAATTTTATTCATTAGTAAACAAATTTTGATGCGCTTTTGTTTATTTTAACAGCGAATTAAAGTTAACCTCAGATTAGTGACCTTTATAAGACTGGCTGTAAATATGTCCGTAAACATATGAAATTGCAAAATTGGTGATCATGAAACCTTGGGAATTGTCCAGGAAGAGGAAGTGTGTCAAAACATTACCCAGCAAAAAATGATTATTGACAAATCTGCATATTTTGGCATAAAATATCGAGTAAACTGGAACAATATGACTGGAGTAACACGGAAACGCTTCACTTAAATGAAAAATCAACTTTCCTAGTTGAAAAATTTAAATATGTTATAATACTTTAATTAGGCAGAAAACAATTACTATAAATCAGCATAACCCTTGGTTTACAAACGAATTAAAAAACATGCAAAAACAACGTAATGATTCTTATAAAATTGCTAAATGCGATAATTCTGCTGAGGACTGGAGTTCCTACACAAATATTAAAAACCAGTATAACCGTGCATTGAAAACCTTTAAAAACAAATATTACAGAAACAGATTGATTTCGCCAAAGGATCATCTAAACAAATGTGGAAAAAACTAAAACAGCTTATTAAGAACAAAAATGCAACAGTGGCGAATTTGTCGAGTTAGATAATAACAAAGTTACAGAACCCAAAACGATAGCGGAGCAGTTTAATAACTATTTCATTGATAGTGTTAAAGACATTCACAAAAGTATTGGCTTAGCTAATGGTGAAATAAATTTAGGCGATATTGGAAACAATACCATAAGCATATTTAGATTTAAACCAAGTACCTTGAAAAAATTACAATAAGTGGTTTTAAAAATAAGTAACAAATCCAGTACTGATGGCATTAACCCTAAATTAATTTGTGACGCTCTGCCAGTTATAAGAGACATGCTGTTGCAAATTATTAATGAATTGTTTGCAACTGGGATTTTTCCTGAAATTTGGAAAACGGCGATAGTAAGTCCAATACCCAAAGTAAACGGAACAAAAAAAGTTCAGAATACAGACCAATCAATATGTTACCTGCGTTCGAAAAAATCATAGAACATATAGCTAAGGAACAACTAGAAAATTACTTATAGGAAAATAAAATCCTAATTAGTGAACAATCAGGTTTCCGTAAAGATTACTCTTGTGAAACTTCATTAAATTTAGTATTGGTGAAATGGAAAGAGGATATAGAACATGGGAAAAAAATAGAGCATTTGAAACAATCGACAGAGATCTGCTCCTAGCAAAAATGGAAAAATACGGAATCAAGGGAATCGAATTAAGGTGGTTCAAGAATTATCTATGTGGCCGTGAGCAAATTACTAGATATGAAGGTGAAGATTGTCGAGAAGTCCAAGTGTGTTTAGGGGTTCTGCAAGGTTCAATTTTGGGCCCTCTATTGTTTATCCTCTATATTAACGATATAAACTACAACTTATTCGCAGATGACACACTGGTGACTAGTGCTGATATAAATGTCAACGATGCAGTAAATAAATTAAATAGTGACCTCAAAAATATATCTAAATGGCTAAAATTGAACAAGCTTAAGTTAAATACATCTAAAACAAAAGCAATGATTATCAGTAGCGGACGATTATTAATCAATACGATAACTAGTATAATTGTTGACGATGTAGTAATTGAATATGTCCCTAAAATAAAATATTTTGGTATTGTAATAGATAATAGGCTATCTTTTAAGGAACATGTGGATTTTGATGTAGGTAAAACGACTAAAAAAATATTCTTTGGGCGAATCAGTTCCAAATTAAACTGGTGGTCGAGGATACTTGTTTACAAAACAATTATTGCACCACAGTTTGAATACTGTGCTAGCATGTTATTTATAGCTAACGAAGGTGAATTGCAGCGTCTACAAAAGCTACAAAATAGAGCAATGCGTATTATTCTATTTTGTAATAAACGAACCAGCATCAATTTAATGTTGGGAACTCTTACGCCCGTATTCATAGTCGTTCGCCAGCGGATCGCCGGCGACTCGCCAGAGTTTCGTTATGAATAGTATGTTGGCGGCACTGTACGTCTATGTCAAATTCGAGGTTAGCAGGTTAGATTTTGTGTCAGTTTCTGTCAAAACTGACTGAAAACCTAACCTGATCACTTCGAATTTGACATAGACGTACAGTGCCGCCAACATACTATTCACAACAAAACTCCGGCGAGTCGCCGGCGATCCGCTGGCGAACGACTATGAATACGGGTGTTAGTATTAAACAGCGAATTTATTTGAATACATTAATCTTGATCTTTAAAATTGTTAATAACAAATTACGAGATTATTTAAATTAATTTATTGTATACAATAGAGATATACATAGTTATAAGACAAGAAGTGGAAATCATTTTAGATCATCTACAACAACTAAAACATGTTCACAAAAAAAATCTATATTACAAAGATTTAAAATTATTAATGAAATGCCTGATGAAGCGAAACAGACAACAAATATATCTCAGTTTAAAAAGTTATGCTCTATGTTAAATCTGTGTGTAAATTAAATGTGTGTCATATTATGTAAACATCTTTCTTGATGAATAAACTTACTTACTTACTATGGTATGTGGGCTATGTAGCCTCTAGGACTAAGGAAAAATGCAACTAGGACAGAACAAACATAGGGCCACTCATGAGAGGGGGGAAAAGTCACACACCATACTCATAGGAACCCTAAAAGGAACTAGGCTTGGTCCTCCATTAAATATTACATAGCACATCCACGAAATACATCATGTGCAAACCACTAAGTAATATTTGCATCCAAAATCGATACATGGCCCTACACCATAAAAATTCAAAAAGATCCTGTATATATAGTTTACAGGGACTCTAATAATTCATAGTCTGCCCAATTCTCTCCTTGCTTTGCCTATAAAACAATTTAACAGCTTTTTGGGAACCTACATGACAGAGCTACAGGAGTTTAAACTTATATTGTTTCAACAATAACAACAACAGAAACAACATAATTAATGTACTTGTATAATACTTTAGTAAGAGTAGAGCAAACAGCGAAAAATTTTGGATCATTTTTTCATGGCTACCAAGATTTAATGATATATTGAAAAACAAGGTTGGTAAAACTGACACACGAGTTGTCAGTTTCATCAAATTCAAGGTTGGCAGGTTAGGTTTTGTGTCGGTCTGTGTCAAAACTGACTCAAAACTTAACCAGCTAACCTCGAATTTGATGAAACTGACAACTCGTGTGTCAGTTTCACCAACCTTGTTTTTCAATATATCATTAAATCTTGGTAGCCATGAAAAAATGATCCAAAATTTTTCGCTGTTTGCTCTACTCTTACTAAAGTATTATGCAGGTACACTAAACATAATTAGGTGGTATCACAGAGTAAATATAATTTATCGCATAAATGGCCAAGATTGCTGTGGCTGAACCTCTTGTCATTATTTAGTTTTTGGTGATGTAGTTTTCAAAACAGACGATGCGATTGTCTCTACCATTTATTAATAATAATTATCACTTATAATCTCATAAGAGCATTAATTTTTTCGTGCGTACCGCTCGTGCCGATTAATTCGTTGTTTCTGTACTCTCTAAAAAATTACCGGACGTGAATTAATGCTAGAATGTAGATTCGGCAAGAAAATCGTAGCGACATGGCCATAAAAAATAACATTTAAATTTTACTCGAAAATAAAATATCAAGTGATATAAAAAATGTATCCATAGTAAGTTGTTAATATGTTGGTGGCACTGTAAGTCTATGTCAAATTCGAGGTTAGCGGTTAGGTTTTGCGTCAATCCTTATCAAAACTGATGCAAAACCTAACCTGCTAACCTCGAATTTGACATAGACTTTACAGTGCCACCAACATATTAACAACAGTGAATGTCAAAAAATGTTTGCCTATTAATTTCAGTTGGGTTAGTCAACTTAAAAAAGATTTATCAAGAAATTTTTTTGTTGGCTTGGAAACCATACTAAAATTAATTTTTCTATTGGTTCTTAATTAGTGTCGTACGATTTTCAAGAGTATTATAACAAGGGCGAGACATACTTACCGATAATTTTGCACACGCCAAGGGTCGAGTGCTGGTTGCAATGAAAACTGTCCCGAGGGGTTGCTCGATCGATTTTTTTGTTTTCTCAATCCATTCGCATTTATTATGGCTCCTTTTATTTATATGTTTGTCCACATGTTTAATGGTGTTTAGCATTTCAAATTTGGCATAAGAATTTACTACCTCTGTGATTCAAAATGTAAATTAGTAAAAACGTCATTATACAAAATATCAATTGCACAAATGCCGTAGTTAATACAAATTCTACGAACATACTTTCAAAAGAAAATTGTATTGTATGACATTTGTGTCCGTGGTATTTTTACAGCACAGCATGTTAATTTGATGGTATTTTCTACCATTTTTCAAGGAATAATATGTACTATCTGTGTAACAAATCACATAATTTATTCGTGATATACAGCATAACACTCATAACTAAGGCCCGGATTTCTAGGCACTAAAAAAGTCCAAAATAGGCAGGCAAATAGGCATCAAAAAGTAGATTATAGGCATTATATAGGCACCAAATAGTCAAAATAGGCAGCTAACTAGGCACAACAAGTAATAAAAAATGTACGAAAAAATGAGTAGCAAATGGCTAAACTATGTTAGAAACAGCCTAAAAAATGTGATAACATCATTAATAATTTATTTTATTGAAATACCTACTTTAAAAATAATATTAACATAGACATATTATATTTATTGCTTCCTACATTAAGAATATAAAATAATGTAAAGCCTATACCTACATACAAACGCCTACAAATTAAACATAACAAACTAACACTTTTTCTAGATTTTTCGGTGTAAAACTTCTTCTCTGGTCAAAAAAAAATGTTTATATGCTGTCACAGGAAGTAATTGGTGCATACTTGTAAACTTGAAGATCCGAACTTTTAACTTTATTTGGTAATATTGTTGAATCGCCCAACAACATTTTGCTAATTTGTAGTAATTCTTAATACACTGGATTTAAAACAAAGAGATTCTAGTAGCGAAGAAACTATCTTTGCATTTTTCCTGGAGCTTCTTTTAATTGTTTTTGTAATTTTTCTATTCTGCTGATATCAGTACATAAAGGTTCTCTTTCTTAAGTATTTTTCTAAGGAGAACTGGTCTACAGTAACAACCCGCATATAAAGATAAGGTAACCGCTCGACAATGCAGGGATTAAAAAGATAAACCCTTAAAAGGATTATGATAGCAACCCAGCATGGTTTACCTGTTTAACTGGTGATGTAAATTCCAAGAATAAATAACTGTACAGACATTCTGCATTTAAATTTGGGGTTAAACATTTTCTGTAAAATATTTCCAAAATATTTTAAACAAAACCGAAAATTAATGTAAAAACCAAATTATAGGTGTAAAAAACGCGAAATAAGTCAATTAGGCACTGAAACTAAAAATAGGCACTAAATGTGCAAAATAGGCAGTTTAGGCAAAATAAAATATGGCTTAAAATCATCAGTAGCTTACGAAACGGATTTTAGTATAAAAATTATTTTGCTGCCTGCATCACAATCAAGTAGGCAAATGCCTAGAAATCCGGGCCTTACTCATAACTTGACGCAATGACTGCTCTTCAGTTTATACACAAATTAAGTAACAACATGATAAACTGATATCAAAACTAACTGTTTTTTAAATACCAGATAGATAGTACAAATAGATAGCATTGTTAGCATTTTATGATCTCAAGTACAAAAAAGTATTTTGAAAATTGCTAGAACGTATTAAAACATAAATATTGTTAAATTCAACTAAATTTTGATCAAAATATGAAGGATCACTTCTAATAAACTTAAGAATAAGGAATTTAAAGGTAAAATGTAATCCTTAAGATAAGCAATCTAATTCTTCTAAATATCATTATTTATCACGAACTTGTAAACACATTGAGCCTACTGCTTTGAATCTCTTATTACCAAATTGGACCTGAAATAAATTGTAAAATTATAACTTGAATAAACAAGTGGACATTCGAGCTCTAGATTCAAGTGACAGACTTATGTTACGTATCGAATTTTAGTTCAAGCTTTACTGTCTTCTCGAGCGTTTCTGCCGAAAATTCAATCGAGTTTAATTTTTAAAACACGGGAAACCATGTCGTCAAAGCGTAAAGCTTCTGCTTCAGATTTGCCAAACAAAAAACGCAGAAAAGTTTTGGTTTTTTGAGGTTATATAATATAAATAAATCTAGTTAATGGAACCTAACCCCGTTTTTATCATTTATGTTTTTACTTGCGCATCGCGGTTTTGCGCTTCGCGGCATTCTTCTGGAACGTAACCCCCACGAACGGCGAGGTCTGCCTGTACTTTTAAATATTATTAATTCGAAAATGCTGTGGCAACCATTTTTTACAGTGTATCAGGGTTGATGAAACTCGGGATTCTCTAAAAAACATCATTTTTATTAATTTAAACTACTTTTTAATTTAAATCAAACAATATTATCTATTTCTTTAGTTTCTTCTTTGTTTATGTCAGTTCATAAAAATTGTAATGGTTTGTTTATTCAGCCCTTACGTTGGGTACCGAAACTGTATTGCGGCTTTTTTCTTAGCACTATACTCTACTGTATTATGAATTGATATTGCATTTTGTTTGCTAGTTTAATCAGTTGGAGAAGCACAAAAACCGCTTACTTCTCAATATGGCTACGGAAAATCAATTTTGCTTTGGTTGGCCTGCTCGTTACCTAGAATACTGTAATTAAGCGTGCAAATACTGCCAGAAATGAAAACCAAACAGTTTACATAAAAATATATATATAATCTGTAAAAGAAATGCATATGCATGGAAGTACATAAAAGACTATAAAAAGGTATAAGATATCAATAATGGATTATTGATGTTTTAAAAGGCTACGTGCTAAATGCTAACTCTGCTTGCTTTGATATACCTATCTATTAAGTATATGTGTGTGGCTTGCATTTAATTAGTCACTACAGTCCCAACACAAACCGCTATTTCCTGATGCATGCAGTTTTGCGTGCCCTGGAGAATGCCTGATTCAGCTTTGACGCCAAGCTGCGGCCATTCGCTCGTTTTCACGGGTGTTGCAAGATTGTGTCATTCGTTATTAAACTCCTGATTTCCTCAATGGCAGTAGATTGAAGCAGTTAATTATAGAACTAACCTAGACTTTGCATTTCTGCTAGATGTGCCAGTTGTCTGCTTCGAATGCTGAGGGCCGCTCCCAAAGATCTCTCACTTTGACAAGACCGCCTGTTTAACACCTCGGGTTGCTTCTAAGGTGGCTATTTGCCTCGAAGACGGAGTTTCTGCCCGAGATCCACTGGGCGTAGACTACTGTTAACACAGATCCACACAGGCACTTTTTAATGCACTTCAGGGTTTTTCGTGACGTCCTTGGTCTTTGGACGTAACGCGCTCTTGGCTGATTGAGAGCGACTATCGCCCGCTCTGTAAGTCTATGTCAAATTCGAGGTTATCAGGTTAGGTTTTGCGTCAGTCTGTCTCAAAACTGATGCAAAACCTAACCTGCTAACCTCAGATTTGACATAGACTTACAGTGCCACCAACATATTCATACAACAAATATTTCAAAGGTAACTTGATAGAAAAGCATTTATAATCACTCGGTATAAGCTGTAACACTGTTAGTTGGTAACGACTTTTACAAAAGTCAATCTGACAAGCAGCAGTGGCAGAGCACATATAAGTTCAACATCAATCAAGCTATACATTTCCGTAGAAATTGTAGCTGTTTAGCACTCTTAAATCCTATTGATGTGGTGTATTAGCCCACATATCACTTTTTTCACTTGTTACTTCCGGTTTTCTTCTATCACTTATTACTTCCACTTTGTGTATGCCTTTGCCATTCTCACTACTTCACTCCATTTCGTTCTATCTTTACTTAACTTCTCCCAACTTCCTATATCCATTAATCTTAGGTCATTTTCTACCTGTTTCCACGATTTTGTTTTTGGTCTTCCTCGCGGTCTTGTTTCTATTGGTGTCCATTCTGATCTGATCCTTTGGGCTTTGATTCTTCTAACTATATTTTCCTTCTTTAATATCTTGTCGATTCCATAATTTTGCAGGGGCCTAACTTCACCGTTTATTTTCTTATCATTTTCCTTTCGAAAACCATCAGTTGTTCCTCCTCTTTCTGCGTCATGTTCGCTGTTTCGGCGGCATATAATACAATGGGTCTGTATAGGTTACTTACCGAAAATAATAAATAAACAGTTGTTGACAAGTGCTGTTCAGTCTTTTTCGACATCTCTACATTATAAAAAGAAAAATTGCTTGAGATTCCATACAAAACTTTAAAAGTTAAATTGACGCTGATGTCGAAATTCTTTTACAGGTGGTAGGTTTTATGCTGGACAGAGATAAAGTTGTAACTATTAAAAACATCATTATTTGTTGCAATATTTAATGTAATGTTATTTAATTTAATTGATAAAGAATTCTTTCATAGGTAATATTTTGTAAAGAAACTGATAAATACTTATAATTAATATAAATGATAGCCTACCATGCTAAAACTTCTATTGAATGAATTATCAAAGCATGAATAAAATTAAATTGAATTACAAATGGGACCAAATATAATGTACACCAAATTAAACCATACATCCCTAGCGCTGTCCACCAAAAAATTTAATGGACATCAAAAAATCTTAATGGAACCCAAATTATTATACTTCGGCAAATGAGAACAGCACCACTAAAATAGCTATGTTGCGTATTGCTTTACCATTGCTTACATTTTAAATTCCATATGTCTATCAATTTTACTAAATGTTCACCAAATTTAGAACGCTCAAGTTGCACGTCTGTGCTGTACATAATAAATATTCGCGCTATCCATTTATATGTAGTCTTTTTCGAAAAAACTACTTGTGCGTCAAATAATTATTCTGTTACTCCAAAAATGAAATAAGCTCCAGCATCTCTCCTTGTCGCTTCCAGACAAACTTCTTGCAGACTGCAGCTTGCAGCCGCACACTGTGTTTGGTAGCCTTTACAGTGAGTGTAACCAGTGTATTGTCGTATGAAAAAAATTAAAAAGTTTAATTTTCAATTTTGTTTTGTGAAATTTGTGTTAGATTTTTATATACAGGGTGATTCTTTAATATTGCAAAAAAAATTAAAGACAGATTCTTTGGTTAAAAATAAACAAAAAATGTCCCATAAACTTGTGTCCGGAAACGTTTCGTTACCGAGATACAGGGCGTTAATTTTTTCATTAATTTACTTTTGATAATTATTAATATTTCAAATTTAATTGATAATTGGCAGATTGAATGCTAGTAATATGGACTGTTTTTTAAGTCATTACATTTCGCTTATTTAATCCAGGGGCGTGTCTGGGTGGGTGCATTTTATTTAATATTAATAAGAAAAAATAGTCCGATATTTGTATTTCGATAGAGGAGTAAAAAATACAACCTCACTACGATTTAGAGATAAAATAGTAGATTATGCAATGTGCAAATGCTAAATAATATAAGACGCTGACGAAAATTAAATATCTGGGTATCATGTTAGAATTAAATGCGGAATAAAATTTGGTGAACATTTAGCATTTTTAGCCAACGAAAGTTATTTTTAGGAACAAATAATATAAGAGACTAGCATGATGTCAATTTTTGGTTGTCGCTCGAAGATTATGTATTTTCTTAATTTGGTGAGCATTTAGTATTTTTGGGAAACGAAAGTATTTTTTTGTACGAAAAGATTAGATAAATTTGGTAGACTGTTAAATACCACCCATTACAAATTATGAAAATAAACTCTTTTCAGCATGTCATAACTATTTATGCTGCAAGTGCATTTAAAATAAGGAAGTTAACACCAATATCTCAAAAATTATGAAAACAAATAAAAATGTAAAACTGGAAAATAAATATGGTTAGATCAAATTTCTTTTTTAAATATGTAACATTATAGTAGAAGAGCTGGTGACATAGTTACCAGATATACCCTTGACGACGTGGTATAATTACTTCGGTTTTTCGTTGGGTCCAACAAAGCAACAATAATGGATAATAAATTCGAGGTTATCAGGTTAGGTTTTGATACAGTTATTACAGCATGGTTCTAGATTTAAATTATTATCTATTATTGTTGCTTTGTTGGACCCACCGAAAAACCGAAGTGATTATACCACGTCGTTAAGGGTATATCCGTTTATCTATACCTGGTAACTATGTCACCAGCTCTTCTACTACCGTGTGACTATAAATGGTTGTGATTTTTTTCCTTAGGTTGGCACTGTTTATATTGGTGGCACTGTAAGTTTATGTCAAATTCGAGGTTAGCAGGTTAGATTTTGCGTCAATTTTGACACAGAATGACGCAAAACCTAACCTGTGAACATTGAATTTGACATAGACTTACAGTGCCACCAACATAAACAGTGCCAACGTAAGAAAAAAAATCACAATCATTTAGTCACCCGGTATAATGTTACATATTTAAAAAAGAAATTTGACCTATTAAAATTCGAGGTTATCAGGTTAGGTTTTGCGTCAGTTTTGACACAAACTGACGCAAAACCTAACCTGATAACGTCGAATTTGACATAGACTTACAGTGCCACCAACATAAACAGTGCCAACCTAAGAAATAAAATAATTTATTATTATCGGTCTATTCATTATATAATCGTAACGAATACCACTTGAACAATCGAAAATAATGATTATTTTTCACTCGTAACTTGACGTAATCCTTAATATACCACTCGAGCTACGCTCTCGTGGTTTTTTGCAGATTACGTCTCGTTACTCGTAAAATAATCGATTATTTTCGATTGTGATATTATAACTGATTATTTATTTAAGGCCTATTTTTTGAGAGAATGTTGCGGGAGGCATGTATAAGTGTCAGCTGTAAGGATTATCCTTGATAGCGGTATCGGAAGGAGGCAGAACATACCCAATTTGCACTATAAGTTTATGTCAAATTCGAGGTTACCAGGTTAGGTTTTGCGTTAGTCTGTATCAAAACTGACGGAAAACCTAACCTGATAACTTTGAATTTGACATACTTACAGTGCCACCAACATAAACAGTGCCAACCTAAGAAAAAAAATCACAATCATTTATAGTCACCCGGTATAATGTTAGCTATTTAAAAAAGAAATTTGACCTATTAAAATTCGAGGTTATCAGGATAGGTTTTGCGTCAGTTTTGACACAAACTGACGCAAAACCTAACCTGATAACCTCGTATTTGACATAGACTTACAGTGCCACCAACATAAACAGTGCCAACCTAAGAAATAAAATAATTTATTATTATCGGTCTATTCATTATATAATCGTAACGAATACCACTCGAGCAATCGAAAATAATGATTATTTTTCACTCGTAACTTGACGTAATCCTTAAAATACCGCTCGAGCTATGCTCTTGTGGTTTTTTGCAGATTACGTCTCGTTACTCGTAAAATAATCGATTATTTTCAACGGTCTTGTGATATTATAACTGATTATTTAGTTAAGGCCTACTTTTTGAGAGAATTTTGCAGGAGGCATGTATAAGTGTCAGCTGTAAGGATTATCCTTGATAGCGGTATCGGAAGGAGGCAGAACATACCCAATTTGCACTATAAGTTTATGTCAAATTTGAGGTTAGCAGGTTAGGTTTTACGTTAGTCTGTATCAAAACTGACGAAAAACCCAACCTGATAATTTTGAATTTGACATGAACTTACAGTGCCACCACCATATTATTCATGTGAGCACGACGAAATTATAAATAAGGGGTGGCTGTGGAAATTCAAACGTATGAATAATATGTTGGTGGCACTGTAAGTCTGTCAAATTCGTCAACTTTGACACAGACTGACGCAAAATCTAACCTGCTAACCTCGAATTTGACATAGACTTACAGTGCAAATTGGGGGTGTTCTGCCTCTCTCCGATACCACTATCAAGGATAATCCTTACAGATGACACTTATACATGCCTCCTGTAACATTCTCTTAAAAAAATAGGCCTTAACTAAATAATCACTAAAAAATGTCACCAGCTCTTAGACTTAGAATATACAACTTTGCCGTCTTTGTATTTCTTATAGTTCTCAAAATCCCGGTGGTGAGCCTCAAAATTGAATAGTCCTATATAATTTACAAGTTGATAAGAGCTAATTCATTAGTTCCCATAGCAAAACTTTGCAAGTAGGTTCCAATTCTTAGTAAAACAACTGTCATAAGAAAATATAAATTACTCGTCAAAATTTATTATTGACAAAATGACTTGCCATAATTGTTGTTTTGAAGTTTATCAATGTAGTTGAAGGAAACATGGTAGTTCTTTGAACTCTTTCTTTGTGGTAAATAACAAATGTTTATATTGTAATAATAAGTGGTGACACAAGAAATATTAGTAGCGTTATTCTGCAAGGGCACGAAAGCAAGAGCTATTTGAGACATGATGTTTTGGCATAAATCCTTTACCTTGAGAATGTAAAAGCAGAATCCAAAATAGTGATAGTAATAGTAAAATAATTACAAAAAATTCCCGTTACGAATATCTGCTAAACACAAGAGTTATAAATTTCTACATTCACAACCTGAAACTAAATGTTCAACTTGTGTTGCACAAATTGCAGCGTTAAGGTGGCAAGAGCCGCACAAATGGTCTCACGGAAAACTTCGTTTTTACACACATTAACATAATTGAAGACCTTCTTCATATGTGAATGTATTCGGATATATAATTATTAACATTTCATTGTTTATCGTTTCTAATTAAAAATAAATAAATCTGTTTTCACACATGATCATGTACCGGGTGACCATAAATGATTACGATTTTTTTCTTAGGTTGGCTCTGTTTATGTTGGTGGCACTGTAAGTCTATGTTAAATTCGAGATTAACAGGTTAGGTTTTACGTCAGTTTCGACACAAACTTATAACTGCTAACCTGCAATTTAACATAGACTTACAGTGTCACCAACATAAACAGTGCCAACCTAAGAAAAAAATCACAGTCATTTATGGTCATCTGGTATATAAGGCCAGGACATGACAAATTCTAGAGGTGCTCCTCTCTTTTGTTTGTGAGTAGTTAAATTGTTTAATGCAAGTAATTAGCATTTATTCGGAAATACTGTTTATGTGCATTACACAATTTAATTACTAGCAAACAAAAGGGAGAACTCCGCCAGTAGCCGTCATACTGCCACTGCCTGTACTAAGCCAGGATAAAAGGAGGAGGCGAGGAGTAACAACCTTGTTAAAAAAACAGAGTTCAGCTGGGTTGGCTGATAGTACCCTACTAGAACGCGCGTAGCCAGTCTACGTCTGGCTAACAATAAAAATGCTTGCTTAAGCTGGTAGCCAGCCTACGTCCGGCCCAGTATGCGGGCCTTTCATGCTGCGTGTTGCGGCGCGATCGGCATGTGTGTGTGCCACTTGCTTACGGTCGGCATGCGTTCTTATAATATAAGATAAGGGCTCCTAGCTAGGGTTACAAGGGAAAAATGCCAATGGCTCTGAAGACGGAAGATGACAACTAAAGTCACAACGATTGAGGAGACGGAAGAGCGGATTCTCGGTCAGGTAAAAATTCGACAATGGGAGATACAAGAATAGACCGTCGTTTGAATAAGATAAATATTGGAATCCTGAATATCTGTTCAAAGGACAGACTAGCACAGTTGGAAGAACTAAGACACATTAAATGGGACATTTAGCACATGTGCTAAAAGTAAACAGCTGGTTTTGAATTTAGTATTTTAAACTGGAAGTGAGGTTATAAAGTTATTCTAGTTACTTCTTTTGTTAGAGGTAAAGTGTTTTTTTAATAATTAAAGCATTATGTAATGAATAAAGTAAAATGTGTACTATTATAATTACCTTTGATAACTAACTTTGACAGAAACAGTCACCTGAGCCGTCACGGCCATCTCTTTACTATGACATAAATTATAACTGTCATAAATACTAAAAGTGTTATTGCAATCGACATGTTATGTACTCAGCCTTCGGCTTTGTTTCATAATTTTCATGTCTCATGCATAAACATTCACTTTTAGCACTTGTTGCACAAATAGCTATTTTAAATTATGACAGTCGACGGAAATAGTTATTTATGTATCTAAGCAAAAAAATTGTCTTTTTATGGTCGAGGCGATAGCCGAGGCAAGCAATTGCAGGCATCGTCCATAAAAAGACAAATTTTTGTCTTAGATACATAAATAACTATTTCCGTCGACCCATCTATAAAATGTGATTTTATGGACGCATTGACATATGAAAAATGTCCCTTTTGGACACCGTTAATTTTCTGTTTGCCAACATTTTTCGTCAGCAACAACCCTTATAATTCACACTCCCATTTTAATTTCTTTTTTAAAAAACAGTCGACGGAAAATTTTAATATGCACTTCTGGCAAAAACTGCTTTTTTGGCCTTGCTTCGGCTATCGCCTCGGCCAGCAATTGCAGGCATTGTTCATAAAAAGACAATTTTTCGACCTAGATAGTATTACATAAATAACTATTTCCGTCGACCTTTCTATAAAATGCAATTTTACGGATGCATTTACGTACGAAAAATGTCACTTTTTTCGACAACATTAGTTTTTCGTTCGTAACAACTCATATAATTCACGCTCCCCTTTTATTTATTTGTTCAAATTATGACAGTCGACGGAAAAACTTAATAATATGCACTTCGGACGAAAACTGCTTTTTATGGCCTTGCCTGCTTGGCTATCGGCTATCACCTTGGCCAGTAATTGCAGGCATGGTCCATAAAGACAATTTTTCGTCCTAGATACATAAATAACTATTTCATAAAAATTACAGTAGCATTTGTGAACCAATTTGACAATTATATTTACTTGAAATTATTTTAAAAGAAGCGTTGAAATCAAGGAGACCGTGTTTAATAGCAGAATTGTAATCAAACAAAAAAACAGTGTAGATAAAAATCAGATTTTTAGGTTGGTTAAGAGGTTTCCACCCGTATTTTAACCACAGAGCTATGGAGCCCCCCCCCCCCCACCCAGCTAAATGAGTACACTGTAAAACATAAGTCACAGCATGCTCTGAGTCATGTTCAAATAAATATATACTGTATTGTAAGTTTCTTCTTGACCTATTGTAAAATCAAATAGTAATTAAAAAAATTTATCCTTAAGTGACATATGATTTTTGTAAAAAATTTCACGTTGCAGCTTCATTCAGAAAGTATTGAACGTCAAAAAAAAATTTAAATACTTTTAATAATGCCGGGGTCGGTAGCTCAGTGGTTACAAAGCATTCTGATTACTGATCTATGGTCGCGAGTTCAACCCCCGGTCCCGGTGAGGTTTTTAAAAATAAAAAAAATGTGGATGAAAGTGTCTACATTCTACAGAATGCCATCATTTAAAAGTGATGTAAAGCCTTGGGTCCCATGTTACTACGATGTGTAGCATGTAAATATTATAAAAGATTCCTTGCTAGGGTTGAAACTCCTTAGTGTCGGAAAAAATTCTAAGTAGGATTTTGACCATATGACCATAGTAGTCGGTATCTAAGGTACTCTGCATGCCTATTATCCGTTTACTTGACATCTGCACTGTCAGTGCCAAATTTTTAAAAATGTCTTGACTATACTTCCAAAATAATGTGTTTTTTATTAGACTGTACATTAATTTATACTGCGTTCGGAAAGGTACCTCTGGTAGCTCTGTTTCCTCGAGATCGTTCATTCATCTCACTTCCACTCATGCCGATGGCTATTATCGATCTCTTTCTGCGAATGATTTCGAGGTAACAGAGCTGTCAGAGGTACCTTTCCGAACGCAGTTTTAATTGTTAAAATGTGAAAAATAGCAGTGGTGCCAACATACTGTCATTGCCAAATTTTTAAAAAATGTCTTGATCATACTTCCAAAATAATGTATTTTTTATTAGACTGTACATTAATTTAATTATTAAAAACGTGAAAAATAGCAGTGGTGCAAACATGCTGTCAGTTTGACAGTGCGGATGTCAAGTAAATGGATAATAGAGCTTGTCCATTAACAAACTTTTAATAATATTGTCAAGCTTCTGTCAGGAATACTTTGGGGGTGATAATGATAACATTGAAGACACACGTTTAAATTCCAAGGCATATTTCGAGGAATAGGTACAATCGACTCTTTCTAAATCGTTCTGAAATACAATTTATTACTCTGAAATACAATTTATACTTTCTGAAATACTGTTGGAAAAGGTGTAGTGATGACGCAATTTGTTATTATAGCCGCATCCATTTTAGTTGCACGATAAAGAGAAGTGCTTGAAAACTTCCTGATAGCTGCTGGTATTACTTATTTTATGAAAGTTCAAGGTACAATTTTTATCAATTTTCGGGGTAGAGATTGAGATTGTTTAACGTACTTGGAACTGAATGCCAATCAAATAAACACAGTTTTAATTGTAAATAGTATCAGATTTGCAATTGAAACACTCATACGTAGGTACGTCAGTTATATTATTGTTATCAGTACTACTCATTTCTGCAAAATCATCAAGGCACCATTTTCAGAGTGTAAGTTAGTGATATTAATTGCGCTTTAATGGTAGAACGGTGAATTTGCTTAAAAATTGATTAATACATGATTGTAGAGTCTAAAAATATCATTTCCGAAGTTTAATAATTCTATTGAATAGCATTTGAATGACATAACCTAACTTTCTACCTTCCGGTTTTCACGTATTTCATATTTAAACATTCGCTTAATTAATATCCAGACTAATGAATTCAAACTGTACACAGGTGCTTACGTTGATTTAAAATCGGCCAAAATGCAGCCAATTCAGAACCGATTGTCCACAGCGAAACTGGAGAGCGATGCTATCTTCGAGTACATAATAGAGCAAGTCAAAACGCAACCCGAAAAGGCGAAAAGTATTAACGGCGTTTTTCTCTATAAAATTACAAAAGATGGGAAACATGTAAAAGAATGGAGTAAGTATTCGTATTACTGTCTGAAGCAACACTAATGACTTACATTTACAGCCATGGATTTGAAATCGGCATGCGTGTATGAAGGAGCCCCTAAAGACTGCAAGCCTAATACGACGATAACTGTTTCTGATGAAGATTTCATGCAATTGGCCTTAGGAAAATTGAATCCGCAGCAAGCGTTCATGAAAGGCAAGCTCAAAGTTGCTGGCAACATTATGTTGGCGCAAAAACTGGGACCACTTCTTAAAGCTGCATCGAAACTGTAAATTGTACAAATATTTGTTATATTTTTTAAGCACCTACCTGTTTCGGTGATGTGACTACACAAATATGCATTGTATTCGCTCATTCCTTCTTGTTTACCTTTTTAGCTTTATGTAGTACTTTTGTATTTTGTTATGGTGAATGTTTGCAGAAAATATACATTTTACGTAGACTGCTTTTTTTGGTTTTCAGTGTGATAATAATTGTACCATATAGCTTCAGTAATGAATATTGTGTAATAAATTTCAGATCTACCTCAAATGAGGATTAATTTCTGCAAGAAATTTCAAAGTTCTACAAGAATTAATGGAAAATTTCCCTATTAAGTTTACTGATCAATTAAATATAAGTAAATTCCAAAAAATGGAGAATTACGATAGTATATAACCGATACATGAAGTAATAACAAATTCTACAAATTTCGATTTCTGCAGACTGGCACATACAAGATTTGATCATGAAACATCTAGACTGCACTCGTCATTAACAGGTGGTTTTGTCTACACAAAGTTTAGCTTTAATGAGCACTTTTACAGTAGTCATGGTAACGATCACTTGTGTGGTGTTTATGAGAGTTGTTCAAATCATAGTTTTACACTGCTCGTATGTTATAATATGAACGTAATTGAAGAGAATGTTGTTCTATATTGGAAAGACCACGAATACATTTAGATTTTGCTAGAAGCATATAGGGAAGATTCTATATTTCCAAGTTTTAAGTGTTTGAAACCATCGGAGAGAGAACAAAAGGGCCAAAACAAAGCAGTGATTGGATATACTCAATGTAAACCTGAAATTGCAATGAAAATATGTAAATAGAAATAACAAATAGAAAACAAGAATTGTATAGTTAACTATTATATTTTAATAAAAAGTTATTTTATTTGGTAACAATTAATTCTCGTCCGAAGAAAAAATTCAAACTATTATTAAAATTTTACAGTAAATTACATATTTAAAATTGCGGTAAAAACTAAATATAAAAATGTATGATAATGAAGATGACATTGAATTTAATTCATGCGAAATTGGTTTGTGGGGCTATTTTAAGAAGAATAATAAATTTGAAGTAAAATGTTTAAATTATAACAAAAATAGTAATTTACGATACAAGTGCGTAAAGCTGCTCTATAGTCACGAGTGAGGCACAGTTAAATGCGAGTGAGCGATGACTTACATGATCAGCAGCGGGAAAAATTAATTACACATAAACTACAACCTTACAATAGCATACAGAACAAAATACTTCATTACTATTACCTTTGTATAAGCCATTACCACCTAGTAACATCTTCCAAATTTATAAGAATAATACGATTATCTGCATATCACATTGTATTTTAGAGAGAATGTGTGAGCTATCCAAAAAATACCTACCTCATAATATTACTTTGTCTTCAACCACGAATTCTTGGAGCATAATAATGGGTGATCCAACGGTTAGCGTGGATATTGATTGTCGTTATCTGACATATATCGCAATGGCCATGAAAACATTTGTTGACAAAAGTCAGTTAGAGACTTTGGCAATTGCAACATTTGGTTTTTTTTCAACCTCACAACGAGTAAAAGTTATTCAAACGTACTACGAAAATGATCGTTGCATCAAAAAAAAATTTTTTAAATTCGAGACTACTTCGGTCAAAATAATTGTAATAGTGAGTCATGAATCTGCAGAGTAGTGCGACGATTTGAAGAAACTGGATAGGTGGAAGATCGTAAAGAGTATCAGCATCATCGTACAGCGTGCTTTAAACGGCGATTCTGATGCAGGTATAATAAAAAAAATATTGCTGCCGTGAGTGTTAATGTGCGTGAACAACCAACAACTTCAATCCGTCACCGGGCCCAACAATTGGGTATGACCTATGGCACTATGCAGCGGATTTTAACATGCTAAGAGGATTTTTGAGGCCTAGATTGGATTAAATGGATATGAATTAGCTCTGGTTTCAGCAAGATGGCGCAACATTTCATACAAGCCATAAAACAATCGCCTTATTGCGCTCGAAGTTCGACGATCGTATCATTTCCAGAAACTGTGAGGTGAATTTTCACCCAGAATCCTGTGTTCTTACTCCTTTAGATTAGTTTCTTTTGGGAGTATTTGAAAAATAAAATGTATACCAATACCCTACAAACACTTCACCAACTGAAAGACCACATTCGAGCTGCATTAGATGCCATTGATCTCATTTACTGCGAAAAGTTATCGAAAATTTTGACGTTCGAATAACCTCCTGTCAACGAAGCCATGGAGGTAATATGAATGATATTGTTTTTCATACATAAATGCTACATATTAAACTTTCTGATATAATAAATATTTCAGGCGTAAGTTTATAAAATGAATTTTTATTTGATGAAAAAATCCACGCTAACTGTTGGATCACCCATTATATCTCTCAAGAACAATTTTAAAACTATAACTCTCTAAGATATACGTACACAGCACTGTAAATATATTACACCATTCATATTTACATTAAATTCAAAATAATAGGTCATTCTACTGATACTACATTTGAAGAATCATTTTTAAAACACATATTTGCCATGACAGCCGCTGCCATTTAAATGTCATCGTGGGTATGTGACGCCAAAACCAGCGTACATTTTATGTAGGTACGCTGCCAAAACGGCCAAAATTGGCATTTTCTCAGAAATGAAAACAACAATGAATTTCAAAAAAATGCCCTCGCCTTATAAAGTGACGTTTGTCATGCAATTCAGCAGGCCGTGGTATGTATATTCCACACACAGCGGTGTAAGTTACGGAAATATTCTACGAAGCTTTGGAACTATGGTATGAGAGTTTGGTTTAACAAAAGCCGCAAAAAAATAGTTTTCTCAAAAATGACAACACTTTTGGAGCATTGGACGACTGTGAATACAGGAGTCTGGGAATGTTGCTTTTTGTCCAAGATACACATACTATTTTTCCGCCGATCGATACGTGTAATTAAAAAAAATAGGAAATAGTACTCGAATATTCCCTGCCTAGGCCGGAAATATTATTCCTGTACAGTTTTACTGTAAACTAGCTGTTACCCGCGACTTCGTTTGCGCGAGGTTTGTTATTTGTGTATTAAATAATGACTAATTATTTTCTGTCATCCCATCCCATCCCATCCTATCCCCGTCCACGTCCCTATCTCCGCCCCGTCTCCGTACTGTCCCATCCCGTCCCGTCCCGTCCCCTTCCATCGCATCTCAACCCTTTCCGTCCCGTCCCCTCCCCTTCCATCCCATCTCATTCCTTTCCATCCCGTCCCGTCTCTTCCCGTCCCGTCCCTTCCCGTCCAGTCCCATCCCATCCCGTCCCTTCTCATCCAGGCCCGTCATAATAGCAAAAAAATCTGTTGTGATACACGCACACAACTTCCTTTTATAGTGATCTTATAATTAGGCAAAAATTTGATTTTTAATTTTTAAGCATTTGTTAAAAATTTTCAAAAATTACAAATTCTACCAAAACGGTACAAAATAGAGCGTTAGTTCAAGAGACAAATTTTCTCTAAATTCTTAAGCTGAATTCAAAAATATAATAATATACCGGGTGTTCTATTTAAAATAGGAGTTAATAAAAAAAAAATTGAAAAAAAACAAAAGAAACCCATTTTAGAAGCATCAATTGGAAAATCACCTATCTCACATCAATACACATTAAAAATGTAAAGCTTGGAAAAAATCGTTAGATCCGTTTTTGAAAAAATCGAAAAAACTTGAAAATCACAAGAGTAAACAACATACTTCCGGTTATGCGATTTTCTTCAAAAGCTAGCTGTCGCATCTACATAGTACACAAAACTTATATATAAAGTTTAAACGCCATACCTCTATCTGTTTTTGAGATATTCTGTTCACAGACAGACCAATGAAAAAATATGTTTTTTGGGTTCAGGGGACTCTAAAACGTGAAGATCTGTTGAAAACTCAATTTCGAATTTTTGGGGTGAATCCAATACTTTTTTTATTGTAAAAGCAAAGAGCATGTAATGCTCTTTGGTAAAAGGAAGTAAAAAGCAATATTCCGTTGTAGCTAAAATGCAACAAAAAGAAGATATAAGCGAAAATCTGAAGAAAGTGCCGATATTTTTCGGTTTTTTCAAGATGGCGGCAGGCGCGGAGGGGCGCGAATTGTGCATTTTGTATTTTAAACACTTACTAACCATCCTAGACAGCATATCAAAAATTTAGAACTACCGGACCTTTTGTAAGGTAACCCCCCTCTATTCACTGGACTACAAAGTGATACTGCATAGTCAGTATATACCCAAAAATTCCAGGGAGGGATATATATCTGGAATGTGATAGCTTGTGTCTTTTCTAGTTTTGTATTAATCTCCATATTCTTTTTTCATTCTCCCCTCTACGAAAGTGCCATTTTCGATTTTGATAAGGCAATTGAAAGCGAAAGTAAAATATGCTAAGTGATGGGTTGCTAGGTATGAAAAACTTTCGTGCCCTGGACGACAAAAAGCAAAATGTCAACATCATTCGTTGCATACCATGTCATGAAACTTTCGTAAGCTTGATTGTACCGACCTTTGGATTTGTCCGGCAACAAACTTCTGCACCCAATGTTTGCAGCTTCTTTAATGAAATTCATGTTAAATTATGACAGACTATTCAATGATATTTGACAAATGTCATAAAATAATGCTTTTGTATTGTTACCAAAGTAACGTTAACGACAAGTCACCTGTCTTACTAATTTTATTATAATCACAAAAGTCATTGTATTTTATTAAATATTGAGGGGAGAATGAAAAGTTTAATACATTACACGCTGCGTAAGCTCTTTCAGGTGCTCGGAGTTTTTAAACAGTCTCGGCTACGCTTACGCTTCGCCTCGGCCATTCAAAAACACCTCACACCTAAAAGTAAGCTTTCGCAGCTTGTAATGTAAATAACTATTAGTAAACGTTTCCCAATATCGTTTTTTGATTCGTTTTACTTTTGTGTTCATTCTGTTTCTTACTTCTAAATATGTAATTCTTTCATCAGCTGTTGGGTTCTAGTCCCTGTAAAGGAGGTCAATCCGTTAACCACATATTCCTTCAGCAAAAGTATGATGATTTAACTCAACTTACCTATATACAAAGTTGCTTCGTTTAGCCGCTAGAGGGCTTTAAAAACGATAAACTTTTTTAAATTTTTTCAAATAAGTCGAAAAATCTTTGATAAATTTTATTTATTTTTCGGCCATGTGTTTGTACCAGTAAACCACAGCTTTTTGATGAATACACCCAAATTTCGAAAATTACAGGGTGTTTAAAAACTTCATCACAATAAATTATCCATCCATATTTTTTAACCCCCTGTATAATCACTACCAATTTTTGTTTCTAAATAGTTACTTTAATTTAGAAACTATTTCCTCTCTTACAAAATTTTAGTTCGGTAAACGGTTTAGCCACAATTTTTTTTTTTTTAAATTTCTACAAGCCTGAATCAGTAATTGTAACTTAAAACTAGGCTTGTAGGGATTTACAAAATATTTTTTGTGGCTAAACCGTTCACCCAACTAAAATTTTGTAAGAGAGGAAATAGCTTCTAAACTAAAGTAACTATTCAGAAAAAAAATTGGTAGTGATTATACAGGGGGTTAAAAGTTTTTAAAAAGTTAATCATTTTTAACCCCCTGTATAATCACTACCAATTTTTTTCTGAATAGTTACTTTAATTTAGAAGCTATTTACTCTCTTACAAAATCAATTGATTTCATAAAATATTAGATTCATATGTCTAAAATTACTTATTCTTTAAAGCTGTAGTAAAAGTTAGTTTTTAATCTTGAATACCTACTTTTCCATACGGATAGATTTTTTGCCCTCAAAACATTGCTAATTTAACTTCTTAGTGACAAAATACCCAAAGAACAACAGTAGAACACCACAAAAAAGTTTCAGAGATGATTTGTAAATTATATAAAGGAGAAAGTACTAAAATAGCTGAGAATAAAAGCACAAGTTGGACAGAAATGGACACAAATTGAATCACTAATTAAGAAAGCAAGAGAGGAAACGATTTAAGAAAAATGATCAAGAGTAAAGACCGGTTTGACTAGTATGTAAGGATATAACAGAGAAGAGAAGAAATGTTAAGAAACAATACAGTAGAGAATAGAGGAAAATACATTACAGAGGAACGAAGTAAAAGCGATATGCAGGAAGAAGAAAAGAATTTATTATGAAAATAATAATTGTGGAAGAATAAGGAGATGAAATTTTTTTATCACGAAGTTAGAAAATCAAAAAGAGTTTCACAGTTTAGATGGAAGTATTACAAAGACAAATAAGCAGTTGCGGCTACTCCTTAGGGGCGCAGGGACACTAGCCTCTCAGCTGTTAACAGCGTATCTGTCATTACAAAAAAGTAACTATTCTACAATTGAAAATATATTTCATCATCTATCCCACCATTATAATACAACAAAGTTTAAGTAATGAAATGCAACGATTGTCGATCCTGCTTAAAACATGTAAAACAATATCCAAGAAGTATATCAGCATAACATGATTTATGTGTTCAACACACTCGCGCGTATCAATGCAACGAGCGGTTAGCAGGTGATGAGGGCGATACGAAATCTTGCTCCAAATTTATATGGGATTACGGATAAAATGCTGACGTGACAGAATTAACTGTATCGCTGTTAAATGGACATGATGGCTTACCATGTTAAATCCACCAGCGCTGGGAACTCCCGCCTTCTCGAGTATTTACAAATATTGCACTCCTGAAAATGCAATTCGATCTGGGGGTCAGCGACTGCCGCGTGATAGTATAACGCCTTGGAAATATTATTGAAAATAAACTGCAATGTAAAAAGCGAATTCGAGCGTTGCATGATTTTGCATTGTTCTCGGTAATACCGATTACAGTTGAATTGATTGTTTATGTGCAGTGATTCCGATTGCTGCTGGAATTCGTAATTATACAAGACAGTTTTCTGTGAACATTTACAAGAAAATCAAATAGATTTGTCGGTGTGATACAGTAAATGCCCTGTTTTGTTTTCCATGAGTTCTGTTTTATTGCGGAGAAATGGGTCAAGATTAGGATTTAAAGATCTTACACATTTACATCAGAGGGTAGAAAAACATAAACTTTCTGCACGTCATATGAATTGTTGTACAGAATTTGCTTTATTGGGTTCTGTAAATATTGCAGTTCAGTTAAATTCAGTTTGTCGACAAATATATGTAATCCAACATAATGAACAGGTGACTAAAAACAGGTATTTACACATTAAAAAGAATATATTTGGATTGAAACATCGACGGAATGTCTAGGTGAGTCATTAATTTTAACCTTTTCTTTAGTTATTGTTAAACATTAACAACTGCTGCTGCTGCCACTGCAAATAAGGTAATTTAATAGAAGATGAAAGAATAACTGAAACATGGATAGAATTCTTCAATGATCTGCTGAATAGGAACAGAGGGGAGGCAGAACAAATAGCTGAATTAGAACTAGGAAGGCAGGAAGAGGAAGTACATCCGCCAACGGAAAGTGAATTTAAAAAACTTATTAAAAACCTTAAAATTAACTGCAAAAGAAATTGCATAAACTAATAGTGGAAATATGGAACAAAGAAGAAATGCTAGAAGCATGGGCAATATTATTACCTTTATATTGGAATGGTTGCTTGGCTTATTGTATTTTTACAAGCCCACAGTCAGTTGCTTCATAATTATGTAAAAGCTTATAACGATGAGACGCCTTTTATTTAATTATGAATATTACCTCTACTATTTTCTTTCAAATTGATTGATTTAATTTGAAATTTTATATATTATTCTGTTTAATAAATGTAATACATTTGAGACTCTTAACGGGGTTGGTTTGTCAATCTAGTTGTCTGTTTCTTTGATATTCTAATTTTATAATGACTTTTAATTATTGATTGATACTAAATGTCAGTTTGACTTTAAACAACTATCAAACAATAATCAAACCAAAAATGACAAATATTCTCTCTACTCACAAATCAATGACGCAATTCACTAAAGTAAGTACTGTGTTGTATTTATTTCACTCAATTAATTGTTTTTTTATTCAATATTCTTCTATAGAACTAATTAAGACCAACCTGAATTCCTCTTATTTCCACTTATAGTCACCTCAAAACACTACTGCTCCCGTCGTTCACAGCTCAGCTCATTAATAGATCAGCCTCGACGCTCCTCTAACCGTCCAAGAAACTATAACCTGTTAAAACCCTGGCTGCTTGCAGATATGGTCCTGTTCCTTACACTCTTGTATGCTACTGTCAACCTAACAGCTTCCTGGTAAGTTCTCACTAACAGATGGCACCCAAACTAATCTTCTATTTTCCCCAGCTCCTACTTTGTAGTAATCAACCAAATAGAACAATCCAAATAAATCAGTCACATCAGCAACTCCCGTCAAATGATCGACTTGTCCTCTGTATAATCACCAAATCCAGCAATTAACATAAATTATTCTTGTATGTATCAAAGCATCCAATTCCACTTAAATATTATTATATTTTTCTTACTTGTATCTAATTAAACCATATTCCATAATCTCTTCAATGACTGTATACTTGTATTATTTCATAATTATGTTTTTACTTATTTTCACCTCGTAGATTTGTTAATACCTTTTTATTTATATTATCCCAAATTATTCTTACAAATAAAGGCAGAATTTCAAGTTTTATTAATTCAAAAGGAGTTTTTCCAAAATATTGTAACGGCCTGGCGATCAGGCAGCTGCAGACTTATGAGTCACCGCTGCCGAGACGGTCTTGGAGTCAGATGTGGGCAGATGAGTCATGTTCCAGATGCCTGGAGAAGCGACCTTGCAGCCAGATGTAAGGGATGACTCACGCTTCCGGAAACACGTCGAGGTCAACACATGCATTTGCCGGAATGTACGAGCGAAATCTGGGATGTTCTAGACGGAAATTATTCGGATATAAATAAGTGTCAGCATGAATAGACAGTTAGTTCTCATTCAGCTCGAAAGGCGTAAGACGCTACATAAATAGACGCGTATAAAACAGCCACATAAATAATTGACGTTTAATCCAGTGTAAATAAATAGAGTGTATAACCATATAAATCATTACTGCTAAGTCGTATATAAATAATTATTGATAAACGTATCATTGTTAGAAATAGTGCCTGTAGTTTGTTAGTTTAAGTAATTTGTGTTCTGCCTTGTTAATTCGTGTGTTTGTAAATAATAATAATTAATAGTTGTAAATAAATGTTTAATACAAGAAGCGTCGTATAATTTTTAAATAGCCCGAACGTAAAAACGTAACAATATGTCTACATAATTTTAGTTTGTTATTTTTACTACCATAATTGAATAGTCAATTGCTATAATTTTCAAAATAAATTCTAAATTGTCTAAAATTTAACTTCCATAACTCAATTTCAACTTAACAAACAATCTTATTCAAAACTTTTCTAAATTTGCTTGTATTAATCTACCAAATTTATTTATTTTAATTTTTATTTAATAACTGACCTTTGTGTATCATAATAATATAAAGGTGATAAATCAATGTGTGAAAACTATGGAGGTGTTACATTACTAGACACTATGTGTAAAATATTAGTTCATTGCATTAGAACTAAATTAAAGCCATACACAAAATCAGTCATAGTTAAGTATCAAAGCGGTTTCCGAAGCGGCAGGTCAACGACAGATCAGATATTCTCCTTAAAACAAATCTAAATACACTATTTTTATTGATTTTAAACAGGCTTATGATTCCGTTATAAGGAAAGAGCTGTATAAAACCATGGAGGATTTGGAAATTCCCAGTAAACTCATAAGACTGGTACGCATGACAATGCTCCAGACTCAAACCAAGCTGAGAATTAATGGAAACGTATCAGAAGAGTTCAGAATAGAAAATGGCTAAAGACAAGGCGATTTGTTCCTAGTTTTGTTTGATCTAGCACTAGAAAAAGCAGTAGTGGATTGAACAGACAAGGATCAACATACAGGAATGCACATCACTGCTGATGACTTAGCACTAGTAGCTAAGTCATAGAAACACCTGAAGAAGGTAGTAAGACTTCGAAAAAGCGACAGTAATACTGAGGTTAACAATAAACGAAGAAAAATCAAAATCTATGATTATGGGAAGTACAGAAAATGAAGATGAGGGACAAGAGTTTAGAATAAAAATGCAGAATGGAAGGGTACTTAATGAACTTCGAACAAGTCAGCAGTTTTACTTACACAGAGCACAAAGATACAGGCAAGATTAGCAAAAGGTAACAAAACAATTGGTGCAACACATGCATTCAAGGTGCTTATCAAGAAATGCAAAAACAAGAATTTATAAAGCAGTGATGCATGTGAAACATAGACTTTAAATAAAAGTGAGCAACAAAAACTTAAGAGATGGGAGAGGTTATTAAGGAATATGTATGATGATAAAAGGATTCGGAAGATGTGGGTAAGGAGATAAATGCAGAAATATGTAGTTTATATAGAAAAGCTAGTATAATAAAAATAGCAAAAACAACAATTGCAGTGGTGAAGCCATCTCGAACGGTTATCAGGTAATAGTGTCTAAAACTCTTAAGAGGGGGACTAATGGGACTTAGATGAAGACCAAGGAAGAGATGGCTGCGGCTGGAAACAATGGAGAAAGACATTCGAGTGTTAGGTGTTCGAAAACTCAAAGGCAGTCGCTAAGGGCAGAGCTAAGTGGAGAAAGACAATAAAACAAGTCTTTAAAGGCTGTAGTGCTTATATATACACTGCTCAACAAAATTAGGGGAACACTTTTTAGCCGTGCAGAAATTTTCAAATTAAAGACAGACGCAAGTATCAACTTTAGTATATTGTTTTTTCAACATTACTTAACAAGATACAAACAACAAATATGCTGTAATTTAACGGTTTTTTTTGAGTACCACCAAACTATTGAGAAGACTACCAAATCGAAATGTGTTTCATCACTTAAAATGTAATGGAAATTCTGTTAGCACCCGAATACTGAGTTTTAGTAGCCTGTGTGCCCTCTATTAGCATCAATGACAACCTGGAATCGTCGAGGCATGTTGCAAATAAGACATTTTAACATGTCCTGTGGTAAATTTCGCCATTCTTCCACAAGGACCTCAGCCAACCCTTGAAGAGTCTAGGGTGCAGCAGGATGCTTCCTAATATGCCTGTCAAGTAAATCCCAAACGTGTTCGATGAGATTTAAGGATGAACTCATGGCTGGCCACCCCATCACTTGGATTTCTTGTTCCTGGAGAAAGTTTGTTGTTAAATTTGCGGTATATACTCTACAATTATCCTGTCGTACGATGAAGCCATTGCCGAAATTGTTTGCAAATGCCACAACATGCTCTTGAAGAATCGTCTCAACATAAATTTGTGCGTTGAGACGTTGGGAACGACAACCAAGTCGGTGCGACCGTCTATACTGATGCCACCCCATACCATGACCGATCCCGCTCTGAATCGGTCCACCTCCTGTATACACGCCGGAGAGTATCGCTCTTCAGGACGTCTATACACTTGTATAAGTCATATACGCCCATCGCAACAAGTTAGACAAAACCGCCTCTCGTCAGTAAAAAGCACAAACCTCCACTGTTGAAGTTGTCATTGCACATGTTCGCTAGCGAAGTTTAGACGAATAACTTTATAATCCCTGATCATGTGAGGAGGTTGCATAGGCCTGCGAGAAGTCAGATTGACTTCTTTGAGTTATCTTCTAACCACCTGATATGAAATTGTTACACCGGTAGTATTTTGGAGTAGATTTTCTAGCTCACGAGCAATAGCAGTTCATCGGCGAAGACGAGAATTAACAATATACCGGTCGTCCCGAGGGGTAGTTTTTCTTTCACGGTCTTGTCCAGTTCTCCTGGAATACCTACCCGTTTATCGGTACCCATGCCACGCTCTGCAGACAACAGATTGAGTCGATTGGATTTGAATTGCTACATACCGCATAGATCGACCATCTTCAAGCAAAGTAACAACCCTCGCAACTTCAATGTCACTTAAATAACGCATTTTGGTCTCAGAAGCAGTGAAAAAGTAAAACTGACGTTTCCTATACCCAATGACCAATTTGACAAGTTTCGGATATTTGCTTTGTAGTCAAAAACCACTTTGTTTTGAGATGTTCTTGACTTTTTGGCGTTTACGAAGAAAATGAGCAAACGAATCACCGTAATTCTTTTTCCACTTTGTCAACACAAGTCTAGAGAATAATATAACAAGAAAACATCCTGCTTCCATTATTTGCTAGAAAACTTATAAGCGTTCGAAAAAGTGTTCCCCTAATTTTGTACAGCAGTGTATCTATAAATTAAAAAAAATGCTCTTGCTATTAACCTATTTTTAATTCCTGTTAACTAGAGTTAAAACTTCTACATTTCACAATTTTATTGAACAAAATACAAATTACACATTATACCTTAGTACCTACATAGAAAATTGACCTTTAACAAATTAAAATTTACTGAACATTTTAACACGTAAAAAAGCAGATTACTCCTTAGCATCACCAATACCGTCAGGATTGATAGCAAACATTGCCTCCGATTCAGGAAGACATGGTGAGTCGTAAATTTTGCATACTCGAGTTTCGCCTCGACCTTTGCGCAGATACAGTCTTGTTGTGGAAGCATGAGCCATTATGTTGCCCCAATGGGCTTCTTCGGATCTGCGTTAAACATTGCGGCTCCATCTACTTGTGCCACAACTTGGTTAGTAATCACTACAGCTATTCCAAACTAAAACATTTTAACTAATAATTTTCCATTACTATTAAAATAGGTAAACTACCTCATCTGCTAGACGTAAAAGCATTCTCAAAAATCTGGCTAAATGCATTTGACGAGCTGATAACTCGCCTCGTCCAGAATAATCGGTTCTGTATAGGGCTGTAGCACTGTCAACTATCAGTAACGCATATCTATAACAGTATAAATTCAATAATTATTTTCCAACCCCATCTGTTTACCTTGATTCTGCCATCATCGCAGATGCTTGAAGCAAAAGCTGAGTTTGATGATCAGTATTATAAGCACGAGCATATGCCACATTATCTAACACCTCTTGACCTGATAGTTTATATTTTTCAGCAACAGCTAATAGTCTTTCAGGTCTAAATGTACCTTCAGTATCAATATACAAACATTTACCTTCCCCTCCATTACTATCGATTGGCAACTGCAAAGGAATTGGTAAACCAAAAACTATTACCACATCACAAGCAATTTTACCTGACATGTAACAGCTAATGTATGACATATCTGAGTTTTTCCTGTGCGAAACTCTCCAAAAATCTCAGTAATTGACCCAGTTTCTATACCACTTCCCAACAAGCGATCCAGTTCTTTTGAACCTGTAGTTATTTGAATGGTCTCAGATCTCTTTTGATGAAATTCAGTTGCAGTCGTAAACCCCATCGGCACCAATTTGGCAGATTCCGCTACTATTTTATCAGCCTTTGCATCTGAGATCCCCTTTATAGCAATTAAAAATTTCTTTGGCGCATATGCCACGGACTCGACTGTGTGATAGCCTGCTTCTTCCAGTTTTTTTACATCACCAGATGTTATTCCATTACCCTGCAATAAGCCAAATGGGATTATTGCAGATTATAAATTTTTTGTGAGCAATATTCTGTGCAAACTAGAAAAATTTGCTTTTCTTAATGGAAGGAATTACAAGTAAACAAACCTCTAATCTAGCAATTGGTTGGGGTCCAATTGTATCGTCAAATTCATGTTCTGTTGTCACTGTAGCAGTGGATGCTGTTGCAGCAACACTCATCGTGGTGTTAATTAAATTTTCAAATACCCGAACACTTTCTCTGAACAATACTGACGGTTTCAAAAGTATGGTTAGATAACAAAGAATTCCGCTAAAATCTCAAATCAAACCTAGTGAGCTTTTAAATCTAGGGACTTTTGTTATTTCATACTGACAAGTTATGACTTCATACTTATTGATATACAGGGTGTTTCTTAAATATATTTTCGTAGAGGAATATTGATATTCTTATTTTTCCTCTTATTATAGGCCAGTGGCCTGTTTTAACCACAAAGTGGTTCTATGAGCCCTCTTTGCCCTTAGGTCAGGTAGGTGGCTAGGCTTGCTCGTCGAAAGTGAGGAAAAGTTCCGTGTTTTAGGGGTTAACGACCACCACAGGTGTTAGCGTGGTAGCCGGGGAGCGTACGATTTTTAAAATCCTTCTAGAGTCCGCCGGGACTCGAACCCGGGCAGGCCGCCTGAAAGACGAGCATTTGCTCGCGGGGTCATCCGCTCACCAATACTGGTATTTACATAATAAAATCTACGGACAAACGAATTTTGCTTCTTTGTTACACAATGTGAAATAATTGACGGAGAAAAACGACTGAGCAAATAGTAATATTTGTATTAAGTGCGCGAAATGAGTGTTTTTTTAATGGCGCGTGAGAATGTCAATTTTTGCCGAGATTTTAGGTCGAGGCAGAAAAGTCATTCAAACGCACCATAAAAACACGAATTTTGCCACGAAATACAAACAACGTTTTTTCTACAGCCGTGAAAAAAAGAATAAAAGATTATCTGCAACAAAATCATACGTATATAGCAAATAAGTAGAGTAATATTTTTATGTACATAACGTTTTATATGTGTTGTAACTAAGGAAAACCGGTTTTTCACTGCTAGCCGTGAAGAAATATTATTTTTCTATAACCATTTAAAAATGAACAACTTTCGTCACGTTTTACCCCAACCGAAAACGCCAGTTCCGGGACCAGTGATAGAATATCCCATAACGTTAATTTTCGTCTCTAGTGACGAAAGTAAGTGGTTGCAAGTTCAGATATTAAATGCATTCTGCCATATCCAATTGTAATTTAATTTTACAAAGCACAATGGAAAAACATGATTTAGCACAAAAACGTGTAAATTTACTTTGTATAACGTAAAAAATGCAAAATACAGTTATAAAAATTATTACGAAATTGGCAGGACGTCTCATCAAGTAGCCTTGCTCTCGGACGGTAGTGTTTTAGTGCAGTAGTAGTGAACCATGGTTATAGAAAAAGTATAGTGTTTTACTCGTCGAAAAGCATTTTCTGCAACTTGAGAACATTATCAAACTCGGCTACGCCTCGTTTGATAAACTGTTCTCTCGTTTGCAGAAAATGCTACTTTCGTCACTCGTTAAACAATATACTATTTTTTCTATAATAATTTTCACGGTCAACTTTCTAAGGGATAAGTTGCATTCCTGCAGGGTCCCTAGTTTTAATAGTGTTGGTACATAGATTTTTAGTTCTTTTCTTCCACTAAAAAAAATGATTGTCATTTTGACAGATATGTCATAATTTAATATCGCTTGCTTTTTTTTTGTAAAGAGTCAAACAGATGTAGCTATCTAAATGCTGACTCACACCATCATCCAATGCAAAAAGCAACAGTTCTCCAGACTTTGGCGACAAGAGCCGTTCGTATCTCAGATGAAGAAAATCTAGAGAGAAAAAAAATACATCTGTTTGACTCTTTACAAAAGAACGGATACACAACTACCGCCATACGAAAAGCACTAGAGAAGACTATGATGCAAAAGGCTAAAGAAGAATCCCCACCTCTAGCAGGCATAGCATTTCTACCTTACGTTAAAGGCTCGACTGATAAGATGGGCCGTGTCCTGCAACGATGCAACATCAAAACTGTGTTCACGAGCAAGGAAAACTTTGGGTAACGGCTTCAGATCGGTAAAAGACAAGATTCCAAGTTTAAAAACCGCTGGCGTATATCGCATTCCTTGTAATGCTTTTATGACTAAAGCATTAAGATAGGTGACGAGCTTTTATTTTAAAAATACGTAATACCAAATAAAAATATCTTTATAATCGCGCACTAATATTAAAAGATATTGAAGCGTTGTATAACGAGGACGGTAACTGTCCCTTTGTCCAACCAAGGGATACTTTTGCATTTCTCCGCAAACCCGCGGTAACTAGCAGCACGCAATGCTTACAATGTCAAATATAAGTTAAGTTGACGATGCATTTACTTTTTTGTGACTTTATGATTAAACAGATACTGGGCTGTTTATTACAGAGCGACTTGGCATATCCCGGAAATGCTAATTCTTAGTGAATTGGCAAATATAATGCGAGTATAAAACATTTGCATGTGTCTACAGTGGTTACAGGTGAAAGCATGGATGGAGGGACACCTTTTAATAATAACACAACAAATAAATCGTTCTTATCTAGACTTTATCGGGACTATGACTACCTGAAGTAAACAAAGCTTGTAATACCAATCGGACAAAGGTAACATAGTATAAGCATAAACATCGTTTGTAATATCTGTTTTCTTAATACATGTTGCTATCTGTAAACAGTGAACAATGGTCTAGTCAAGAACATACAAGAGATTACACGTTCCAAAAATCGGGTTAAATAAACTTTTATAAGTCAAAATATTCAAAATTGCAGAAAAATATACTGAACAAAATAAAATAAAAGTCAACAAATTAAAACAAGCGAATGCCATATCTAGGGAATTAAATGATTAAAGTCATACAGTAACGGAAAGTACACGAGAAGTAAATCTTGGCAGCATCATTTTAATTTCAATAAAAGCTGGACGTAATTAACAATAATTTACTAGCTTTTCAGCCGACCACATAGTAGGTGACCCTATTGTAATTAAAATAATGTTTGCATTTAGAAATTGAATTGAATAACGAAGTTATGAAAAGAAATGCTTTTAACAGTTTTAACATCTTTAATCAATATTGCTAGATTGAATAACGGTTGACCATAATTGTGTACAAAACAGATTAAAGTAGCTTAATATTACTAATACGATCGTTTTCATAAATTCTAATTGCTAATCAGACGCCTTAACCGCTTGCCAATGGGGTGCTTCGTAACATGGATGCTTATCATTGTATTATGAGGGGAGAGGGACGCCCGATCCTGGACGAAGTAAGTCCGATCGGTAATTATGAAAACGTGACATACACACAGACGAGCATAACACACGTTAAATATAAAGATAAGTAACACGCCACTTGCATCCTTCTGTTTTCTTTAATAATGGCTGGACGTGAGCAACCAAAAGCTAGTACTGTAGTTTAAAAATACACACTAAGGCAAGAGAGCAAAAAATTCTGAATGTCCAAAGCCACAACTCTTTAATAACAGTTTTTGTTGTTGAAAGAAAATTTGTATTTTCTGGTGAAACAACAAAATACAGAAATATTTTTTTTCCCAGAAAAAGGTTAAAGATTTGAATGGTATATCATTTAACTCGCTAAAGTCTATAACTTCTATTTAACAAGGCAGCAACCAGTCACTCGAGGATTTTAATAATTTGTGGGGATTCTTCGCACGAGACTGAATCAACTTAATTATCTCAAATGGTCGAGCATCAGAGAGACGTGCAGACTTTGGACTTGGTTACATCACTGAAATAGTAAAGCAGCAATTCCCGATTTACTAATCTTCGTTTTATATAACCCTTTTCAATTGACAGGCTGTTAACAATGTTAGAACGTCAAATTAAGCAACAATTAAGTAAACTACGACGAATTCCAGCTGCCGCGTTGTTGGAAATAAAATATGTACCGTGATACGGATGATATTCCAAAAATACATATTGATTCTAAAAGTATATCAATAAAAACAGTAGTCTAATAATAACACGTTTTGATTGCATGCATTTGTTTAAGAGGTATTAAGGAGGCAATTAATTGTTGTTTTTTTGTTTACAACTGAGTGAACAAACCTTGCTCCGTACTTTGCTAATGCAATATTTGGTTTTTTTAAGCAATTTCGGCCGCGATAAACATAAAAACAAGGACGTCATTTCGAATTAGCAAATTTGTACTGAACCATACACAGTTTGTATACGGAGCTGTTAATTTTTATACAAATACAAATAACGATTAGCGATGAAAAAAAACTTCTGAACCGCGGACAATTTGTCAAATTACTTAATTAGTGTTTCCCCAAACATTCGATATATTTTAATATGTTTAGCTACTTTCTTTCATTTAGAAGTGTGAAAATAATCTTTTTGTAACAGTTTGAAAGAAATTTTACAACCCATTAACAAATGGCAAAACATTACTTTCTTTACCATTATTTAAATTATGCACCTTATTTATTTATTATGTTAGAGTCTAAGTTTAAAAATACACACCATACCAATTACATGTTATATAAAAGGCATTTCCAATTCTTATTGATAATTCTGTTAATGGTAATTGATAAATTCGTTAATTCATCACTGTAAAATGCAGTAACATTTTAAAAATTCAATTAACGAAAATATTAAAACTGCTAAATAAAGGACTAAACATAATACATAAAAAGGTACCACAATAATTTATAATACTTCCGTAAGTCCTTGTATTAGTTCATTCATTCAACAATATTCCGAGTAACTCTTCTAATCGATTAGTAACGGTGGTAATGACTAGTTTTATTACCAATAAAACTGTTTATTGATAATAAAAAGAAAACATGATAACTGTCCATTTTAAATAAGTACAGTAAACTGCATGCAATATTTTATTAACTACTTTATATGACTTCGTTTCTGCCAGAATTTATAATAATGGTTAACTCTAAACTGTAAGAGCGCCTTTAATGCTAAAGATGCCAAAAAGTTAAATGTAACGTAATGAATAATACAATGCTATACTTAAATTAAATAATAGTTTCGATGCTACGAATTAAAATTTGTATAAATATTTAGAAACCCCTAAAAATGTTTAAAAATCTCTGGCAAACATTCCAAACCTGAGGGAACTTGAAATTTCTTGGATAATCTTTCCAATGTTTGAAAGTTGTACTTTGAATGAGTACATCACAGATGTGAATTGTTCCAAAATTACCTTTTCTGCGTCGGTTAAATTTGTTTAGAAAATTAGGTATTTGTCATATATATTGATTAAATTTACAATTTCAATTTTAGTTTTTTATTAACGATTGAAAATTATAATAAAATTTTATATAATACAGGTTCATTATCAACAATTCTACTCAAAAATGCTAAAAATATATTTCAGTTCTATTATTTGGCACTTTACAATATGATGAATAATTTTAAACCCAGTACAAACTACAAACGTGTATAATACGAGATTGGATATAATTTGCGCCAAATTCCGAGGACGATTTTAAGTTATTATATAAAATTAGAAAAATACTCACACCCTGTCCAATTTGCCAATGGAGTGTAACATTCCGACTTTTACTTTCGCTAGAGAAATAAGAAAGACTAAACAGTTAATTGTTGGTGCAACTTAATATAAATCCCGATAAATCTGCAAATTCAACACAAACCAGATCGAAATTCTTCAATTTTATTTATAAAACAAAATATTTATCAATATCTATTTAAAAGAGATAAAACATAAACAAATATACCTCTTAAAACTAAGGTACATGGGGATTTTTGGTTTCGAAAAGCGAATTTTCAAGCTGAAGTATAATCGCTGTGTCTAGATGCACTCCAGAGTGCACACGCAATTTTTAGTACTGGGTGCACTCCAAATCGTGATCGACATTGATTTGGCGTTATTGCATACTTTATTTTCAACTATTGTCGGTATATAGTATTACAACGACTACAAATAACTTAATAATATCGACAGGCTTAAGCTGTTTTGTAATGCAGCGATGCCAGAAGGACGATTTCACGTTCGCAATTTTCCGTACAGCCCTTCTACGGCTCAAAACCATCGTTTCTGGCATAAATTGGGGAGTAATTGGAAGTCCGATCCTAGATTTTCACCGTTGTGCACCCAATACTCAAATTACGTACATTCTGGAGTGCACCTAGACACAGCGAAATATAGTATCCTTATTTCACCTCTATTAGTTTATCGGAGTGATCAACCTCAAAATGATCTAATTTTGAATCAGATTCCTCTAATGAAATAATAAATGAAAGAACATTTTCAATCGCGAGCTTTCGCATGCATGTAAACCATCCATTCAAATTATTTTTTTTCGCAACGGCTAAAAAAATTGCCACTTTATGCAATAAATTTCCAACTGTATCTTTAGAAGGGACCGCCGATTTATGTGTTTGTTGTAATAAGTCTTATAAAACCCCTGTGCTATTTCATTCGTATTGCTATGGGTTGGGGTTAATATTCTTTCAAAATATCGCCAATTACATAAGAGTTAATCTTGACGGTTTTATTAATTCCTAAAATTTGCTTAACTGTTTTTCCTCAATTTCGACATTATGATTAATTACGGTGTACCCCCAACCACAGAATGATACTGTGATGATAAACCACTCCACATTTATTATCATTGTTGCTCGAGCCAAGTAACATTTCACCATCTTTTAAAAACTAAAACAAGTTCGTTCCATTTTGGCAGATATAAGTATGTTTTATTAAGATTTTGGCAGCGGCTTACATTATTATCGTAAACAGAAATTGAATAAATCCAATTCATATTCGCAACCTTCTCATTGCAAATATGGTAGGAGGAAAACAGGAGGCAAAAAAGTTGAATTAAATAAAATTTCGAGAAACAGTTTTTTCAACACTAACGCTCTAATTAAATACAGTGTAAATGGAGTTTAATACACTTTGTAAACTGACCTAACGTAGCTTAAGCTACCCTAACCTAACCTAACCTATTATAACATAACCTATCCAACCTTAACCAACCGCAACACAACATAACCTAACCTATCGTGACCTAACCTACCTTAACCATCCCTCGCGTTGCCTAAACTAGGGCGAACGCATTTTCCACTACCTAATTTGTAAATCTAATCTACAGATAATATCAGAAATTATAAGTGACCAAGAAAATATTACTACACTCTACAATATGTATTCGGTTAATCGATTGACATTTACGGTAATAATCTAGGGTAGCGTTGTTTTACTAAACATATATCTCATATCTGTCTGTAAACTATAATCACAGTCAAATATCCACCTTTCAAACAGTATTCCCAAAAGAATCGCGACAGGTTTTTTCTAAATGCATGATCTAAAAATACATTTGCTTTCGAGGGGCAAACAACTCTCATAAAAGTGTACACCATATTTAAAATATTTGATACTTGTAAGTAATCAAAATATTTAAAAAATAATTGAAAGTATTTAAAGTATTTAAAAAGTAATGAAGAGTAATTAGACTATTTGAAAAGTAATCGGAATACTTAAGAATAATTAAGATATATTTAGGATACTTGAAAGGAATTAAGAAGTATTTAAACATATTTAAAGTAATTAAGAGGTACTTAAATATTTGTAATGTAATTAAAAAGTACTTGAAGATAATTAAAGTAATCAAAATAATTAAAATATGAATATAACTATGGAAAACTTCTTAATAAGACCTCTATATAGTTAGCAGAGCCACTTGCCAGGATATCGATCAAACATATCCCAGTAATTATCGAATGATTGTCGAGAATTTTTTGTCGTGACCAAGAAAAAATTTTTCGCGCTCTCAGTTTTTTTTATATTGGGTGGCTGGTGGCTATGCTAACTTTATATTAAGTTAGCACAGCCACTAGAATGAAACGACAAATGAATATCAAATATCGTCACAATTGTTACAAACAATTACAAACAATTGTGGAATGACCTAAACATATTCGAGATTTGTCGTGAAACTTTTGATTTTCTTAAACCGAAAAATTATTTGTCAACCGATAAATACATTTTACAACATTGGATCTGTGTGTGTTTATGGAGTCATAGTGATTCAACATCATATGATGTTAACAGAATGCGAAAAAAGTAAAAAAAATAATGCAACGTTGCCAAAAATCTCGACATATCCACGATGGCTATGATAATTCTTGAATATAAATATTTGCTAGAAAAAAAAACATTTTTGCATTTTTTCACTTTAAATGGATTTCGACAAACACTCGACAATTATTATGGGCAACAATTCTGATGATGATTGATTTTCATTTGTCGATTTATTCTAGTGGCTGTGCTAACTTTATTATAGTTAGCACGCCACTCCATATAAAAAAAACTGAAAGCGCGACAATTTTATTTCGTTCACGACAAATACTCGACAATCATTCGACAATTACTGGGATAGGTCTCATCGATATCCTTGCGAGTGGCTCTGCTAACTTTATAGAGGTCTTAATAAATATGTCCTCAGATTTTAATCTCAAGTGCAGATAAAAAAATATTTGTCCACTAATAACTAGAGAAACCACCGTTATTCAAGCAATTCCTCACTCGTGGGAAGTTGGCGCCGACTTTTTGAAAAGCATTATTTTTTCCGAGTTCTGAGTAGATTGGATATAGTTCTGGAGTTCCTGATAGAAATTTTGAATAGTTCTAGCAAATTGCAAGTGTAAATCGAGATTCGGTGTCAGCAAGAAAAAAGTTTTTTAACAAGAAAAATTAAACATATTTTACTCAAGCAAACTAACCTGACTCTCTCTGACTAGAGACAATCTAACCTGACTCTCTCTGACTCTAGAGAGTCAGGTTAGTTTGCTTGAGTAATACATCTTTCATTTTTCTTGTTTAAAAACTGATAAACTTTCTTCTTGCTGGCTTCACACCAGTAGTTATTCTTGTAGAGTTTCGATTGCTGGAACTATTCAAAATTTCTATGAGGAAACTTCAGAACTATATCCAATCTGATCAGAACTCAGAAAAAAATTATTCTTTTTAAAAAAGTCGGCGCCAACTTCACATGAGTCAATTACTCTGATGAGAAATAACATGTTTTCAACCTAGCTAAATAATGAGCATATTTTACTTGGGTAGATAATGAAACATGTTTATACTTCAATGAAACCAGCACTTCAGGTTAATGGAAATAAACAAAAATAATTTGAAATGAAACTAATATAAAATTGTGTCATATCATTCGCCAACTATCGAAGATCGTCAAGCTCTTTTCCGATTCATAATTAAGACATATGATAACGAACGTTCAACATTCTGCAAAAAAATACAACACATGAAGCAGAAGGAATGGTATATTCAAAAAAGGATTGATAACAAAACAAATACAAAACAGAAACTCAAACAAAACAGTCTTCTCTGATAAAATATCATAAATGATAATAAAAATAGGAACAAAAATAATATACGTATGTAATTATTCTTATTCTTATAGTTTTATATTCTACATCTATGAGTCTTTTTGTTGCCGCCGTAATGGTGAAAGGACATGTGCCTGAAAGCTTTATAGGGCCTTCAAAAATGAAATTGTTTTTAACTATCTGTATGTCTTCCCGTTGCGGCCAAATATACCTGTCCAGGTCAAATTTTAAAAATTTCAATTTTGACTGAACTTTGTTCGTTTCTAATACGCGTCCAATGTACCAATTATCGTGATACGCTACAGCATAAATCGTGATACGCTACAGCATAATAATGTTCAATTTGGAATTGGGCTTCGGTAGAAACATTTCCCGAAGCGTCTTCCAAATCTGAAAATGTTTCAGTATCCTCGCTATCATCATATTTCAAACTTTCTTCTGATTCTGTTTTGGACGAATCAGATTCATGAACAATTTTTCGTTTCTTTGTTGACTTGTTCACAAACGATTTTGGTCCTCTAACTCTTTGGAGCCTGTCAGTACTAAGACGCGAGTCTTTTGATTCTAATAACCAGCATAGGGTACTTTTTTTTATTTTGATGCTTTTGCCCTTGTTCTTTATTTCTACATAGCTATCTGATTTTGTTTCCACATCTGTAAAATCTACCAGGTCTAGATCTACATATTCAAATGCTTTGATTACCCTGGAATCTTGTAGGTCTTCATCTGAAAAAGGATAATTTTGTTGAAAAGATGTTGCCAAATTAATCAATTATTTGTTCGTCTCTATATACAGAGAGATTTTTCTTACTACGAACACGGCACACGATATGTCGAATTTACAAATGCCAAGAATTTAACTTTGACAGTTCGCGTATTTTGTCAGTAGATAATATCTGCTGTCATTTCTATCTTAAAATCGATAACTACGAAGCATCGGATCAGTGCAAATTGTAAAATGGTATTATCAGGGTCCAACGGTCCGGGAAATTCAAAATTCTTTCACAACATTTGAAAATAGGCGTTCTTTATCGTTATCAACGTTACATGCAGTTATTTCAAATTTTGGAAACTTTGGATGTGTTTCTCCCCAAAAGCAAAAAAGCCCTAATGTTTCCAATGAAGACAGGTATTTAAAAGAGGTTTGTATTACCGCTAATGACTATCCAGACTATTTATTTAAATAAATTGCAGAACTAGTAGATTTAGCTGCGATATTTTTCCCGTTGGCCATTTCAGAAGTATGGAATTTTGTGAAACTGTGACAGATATGCCTAAAACTTCCTCTAAAAAGTCGTTTTCACTACAACTAACGATTTGAAGAACTGCGTTTAAAAATTAAAAGGGTTGTTCAGAGTACTAGCACTAATACGTCATAGAAATATGATCGCTTAAGATATTGTTTAGCGCAAGAGGCAGGCTCTTTGAAGAAGAGCTAATTTAAACTTCTTGAATTTTGTTGTTTGAAATAAAAATAGTTTTATTTTTGTTTGCATCTTTTTTTTACTGAGTTAGTTTGTTCGGAAGAAATTATTTCTTTCTTCAGAATGAGTTTTACTTTAAGAACTACCTTCTTTTACTGTACTGTTAATCTCTAAAAATCCTGTTTTCAACTCTGAATTTATCACCTGAATTAATCACAGAATAACAGTACCTCATACATTCTATCTGTGATATAATTAATTTAAAAAAATTACACTAGGCGTCTGCGTTGAACAATTACTTAAACAATCAACGCAGACGACCCGTGAATTAATATCAGAGTACCTTAGACCGACTGTCCATCGGTCTTGGCGTATTTTTAGGCAATCGTAAATTCGCCTTGATTTACTCGTGTTCGCAGTTCATGAATTTTCACTGTAGGTTTACATCAGTATTGGAAGTAATTATATAATCAATTGTTTTGTCAAGTCAAGACTGATACTTGATATAATATAACTGAGTTGATGGCGTGGATTTGTTCCAAACAATTATTTCCCAAAATCAAAAAGATGAAAAACTGGGTCTCGAATTTGTACGAAATGTTCTACTTACAAAAGGTTCGAAATATTTTCTATTATTGAATATGCATACCCACACCACCGCCTTCAATTCAATCAAGTCATCACCAAATATCCGAATGACAAATCCGAGGACAACTGATCACACTGTATTTCTCGTTACGTCATTCTTTGGCAACAATGATTATTAACCAAATTTTCAATATCTATACAAGGCGACTCAATAAAATTACATGTTCTGATTGACTGTCTGACTGATTCATCATCGCCAAGACGAAACCGCTGTACTATGATCGTAAAATTTAGACAAAGTTTACCTTTTGTGACGTAGACATCCACTAAAAAAGGATTATACGAAATTTCCACTCTAAAGAGTAGGATGGAGATTTAAAGTTAATATAGAGAGAAACTTGAAGTCTTTTCAACTGAAACCTTTTGACATAAGATTTCAGTTAAAACGAATTTTAAAATTCAACCTCTAAGGAGACGGAACGGGTGTTTGAAGTTATATAAGAAAACATTCTCCGTATTTTGAACCAAGGTATGGGACCTTGAATTTTTGTGCAAACTCATGAATCGTCATAAGTATATATCTCGGTATATATAAATATTAAAAAAAAACGAATGGAAAATTATGCAATGTATGCCTTAGCTTTGCACTGTTGCACTGTATAGGTAGTTACCATGTTCATGATGTCTGTCTAGTCTAGACAAACATCTTTCGGAATTCTCCGGTGCCCATCGGCGTTCACTTATTACTTCCACGAACTCAGTTCGACGAGACAGGTCAACAACCTAGTCTCCTATACTATACGAACTCAAAGTTTCGTCGGGTACTTAGAAAGTATTTGAAGTAATGAAAAAATAATTAATGTAATGAAAAGGTAATTAATGTAATGAAAAAGTAATCAAAACACTTAAAAAGTATTTAAAATATTTAAAAAGTAATTAAAATATTTAAAAAGTAATTAAAATATTTAAAAAGTAATTAAAGTACTTGAAAGGTAATTAAAATACTTAAAAAGTAATCGGACGTACTGATATACTGGAAAAGTAATTTACAGGGAATTAAGATAATTAAAAGACTTAAAGATGTAATTAAGTATTTAAAAATTCGTAGCGTACACCATATTTAATGAGTTGTTTGCCCCTCGTTTGCTTTGCTTGGTTTTTTAAAACCGCAAGAATATTTAAATTGCTTTGTACTACCACTATTCTACCACCGATTCAGATACCTAAAATTAAAAATCCACAATAAACCCTAAACGCATACGCTGAGTGCGCAACATAAAGAATCCCATGTAAAACTTCTTAACGCTAAAATGTTGTGATATCTGTCTTTCATCCACTACTAGTGTACCGGTAATACCAGTATGATCCCAAAAGGTGACTTATACCCGTATGAAGTGCTGCACTCAATATCATTCAAATCGATACAAACGTTCTATTGTTCTCACATATATCTCCTAAGAGCATTAATTCTTCTGGATTTTTTTTGAGTGCGTTCCAACAACGTCGTATTAATTTGCCCGAGCGTGACGCGAAGGCAAATTAGGACGGTGTTGGAATGCACGAAAAATAATTTCATTAATGCTCGAATGCAGATTCGGTAAGAAAATCGTAACGACACCCTCACAGTTAGGTTGGTCTACATACAAATAATTTCCAAAAAATTTTGTTGTTGTCTTGGTTACAGCTCGTGAACTAATTTTTCTATTGGTCATTAATGCGTGTCGTACGATTTTCACTTATAATTACACGAGAGCTTTTTTTTGTCGAAGAAAACTTGACATTTAAATGAGGATTTCTTGCTTGGCAATTCAATGAAAAAAACTGCCTCTGAAAAAATTACGAGTCCAAAGAACGAGTAATTTTTTCTGGCAGTTTTTTGAATTGAATTGCCTAAAAGCAAGGCAACTCTAATTATAAATGTTAAGTTTACTTTCATAGCCGGCAGTACGGCTGAGTGGTGATGCATCTCTCACGGCACTTGCAAAAGTTAAGCACCAGTCTGCTCGGTCAGAACTTGGATGGGTGACCATCTGGAGCGCGGGCGTAGTGTTCTAGCCAAGCAGGCTCCACTACTCCAAGTACCTCCGCCGAATTTAAAATGCACACACCCTCAGCGGCTCGGTGCGCTCGGCACCCCGACACTGTAAGCGGTATAAGGGGTTACAGATTATGTATGTATGTAAGTTTACTTCCATAAAAAAAGCTTGAGTGTAATTCGGTACGACAATTTAATGAGTACATATTTAATTTATATATTAGGTAATTTAGAAGTCTCTAAATTAACAAACAAAGCAAAAATTATTTTAGTATTAGACCGTTTTAAAAGTTAGGTTCCGTTTTGTCGCTGGCAAAGTTAGGGCTAACTTTTGCCGCCCTCATAGTGACAAAAAATCCGCGGCTTATGGGATTTTTAGTGTATGCATTAAATTGTCAGTACAATTATTTTTTGAACACTGCGCTCTACGGGTGGGTCCACCATAGTTTGTAGAAACTCAAAATAGTCCTAACTTGTTAAAACGGTTTTTTTAAATTTCTCTCACAAAATTCAACTTGACTAAATTTAACATAAGACTGCAGTAGATGGCGCTTTGAACACTAAGAAAATATAAGTGTGTGACTGCTCGTGCTTTGCACTAATTATCCCCTACCTAATTCAAATAAACGTTGTAGGCCAGCCTTTTTATCCACTATTTATTAGTTTTGCTTTTATATTTTTAGGATTCATACCAAATGTCAAATTCACAATTTTGAAAAAGATATTTGATTTTCAGATTGTTGTAATGATAACTGTTTCAACCAATCACGGCCATAGTTAGGATTACTACTTAGTTTCAAGTACTGCATGCTTATTTGAAATTTAGTATAGGTACCTTCCTAAATTGTTGAAAGTTACGGTTATACAGTGTGTCCCCGGATAGGTGAAACGACTCTTGTGAAAGGTAAAACATTTAAATTTTCATTTTTTGGGTTCAGCCCTGCTTGGTTAAAGGCGAATTTCCAACATAATTTCAGTTCTGAGAAATCAAGTATGCCTTGGAAATTAAAAAAAAACCTATTTTTCTGTGAGGTAAAGTACCTTTTATGTGGCCAATACGACAAAAAGTTATTAAGAAAAGTTGTTTAGAATCAACACATAGGCCCCTATACCAAATTTCAAAATCCTCAGGCAACTTTGATCTCTCACAATTTTTTTTTAAGTTTACTTGTCAACAAAATTTCAAAAAATTTGGTGTGGTACACGCACACAGCTTCCTTTTACAGTGATCTTATCATTAGCCAAAAATTTGATTTTTTATTTTTAAGCTTTTGTCAAGTTTTCAAAAATTACAAATTCTACAAAAGCATTTGTCATTCATTTTCAAACGGTATTTTATCAATCTTATTTTATTTTCAAATCCACCTGTTTTTCAAATAGCTATGTTGCATTCACATATCCTCCTTATCCCCGAATAAATTCAAACCATTTCCAACCCACTGTAATTTCCCAATTTTAACAAATTTGATTTTAACTACATTAAGGTCGTATCATAACAATATATACATAATATAAATGTATTACGCCATCCATCTGCCCATTCGATTATTTCTTTAGCAGCTTCTTTTGTTTTTCTTGTGCAATAGGCCCAGAAATAAACACATTTTTGCTCCACGCTTTGGTAAACCATTCAAAACTATTGACATGAAAAGTTAATTGTTTTTTATCATTTTGTTTATTTGCGGCTTCCCAACTTTAACGAAAGTATTTCTTTTAGAAGCCATAGTTCTTATTGTAAGGTCGACAGCCACCAACTGAATGAATAATAAATGAGAAAAGTAACTTAGATTAAAGCTTGTTCAGTATTTAGCATTTCAGCGTTTTTAATAAAACAGGTAGGCTTTGATTATTAGGTGATTTTTTGGTTGCCATTGCCATACATAATCACAGTCATAATACCACAATAAAAAGAAAGTATGAAACGTCAGTACAACTGCTGATTATCATATCAACATTCAGCGCGCTGTGAAAATTGAAACTCTAATTAATGTCAGATAAAATTGTGTCCGTTATAGAGAATACACATTTATGGTGTAAGTGTGGAATGTAGCATATTGGTCAGTGGACACTAAATAAAAAGCTAAATTTTCTGGAGTGGCCAATATACATTCCACACGTTTTATCCAACACCTCTCTAAATTCTTATATCACTTAAATTTGTTTTTTCTGAATATTTTGACACTGGTATAATTTGATATGCTATTAATACAATTAGAAATTACAAACACGCCTTGGATTAATTGTTATGGTAAAAAACTTATAACAATTATTTCTCCGGAAAACTAAATTATTTTATAAAGGTAATATTTAACCTTGCATTCTACATCTGACGTTAATAGAGGTTGCTCAATTTTACTGTAATCAAAGACCAACATAAAATCCAAAAACCAGTATACATTAAGATTTTAAATGATGTAAATTAGCCTTATTAAAAAATGAAATACAAAAAAACGATCGTCCTTCAAGATTTTTATCGTATATCCAATGGTTTCCAATAATTTTTAATATTAAGATTGTAGAGCAGATGCAGTTTACATATTATATAAGCCGATGCAGCCGAGGTGACGGTGAACATGAAGCGCCGGAGCCGGAGCGGGTGAAAGTTCGACTCCCGGCACAGGAGATCTAGATTTTCACTTAATTAGGTTTAGGTTTAAATAACGTCCGCTCCCCCTGAAATAATGCTTGAGCGGTTCCGGGGGGCAAGGGTAGTCGTTATAAAAAAACATACCATGTACTTCTAACAAAATTTTAAAAAAAAATCATAACACCTTCAACATGATCAAGACGATGCACTTGTAGCTTAGTTAACTTGCCATATTGTGGTATAATTTTAAAGGTAGTAGTAACTACAATACACGATCGCATTTGTTTCTCCGCTTCAAAGAATCTAAAACGAGGATTTTGCATACAAGGTATTAGTTTGCAGATGAAATCGACCTTGACAAGAATTCTTCAGTTGGCGCGGAAAGCATGCATTACTCAATTGTACAATTCGGTACTTACATGCGAGCATTCAACGTCTGTGAACTAGAGATACTCATTTTGACATTGGCCGTACTCCCAAGGAACGAAGAAATTAACAATCAAGTACACTAGAGGTTAAAAAGGAGAACTTAGTTTTCTGTTACACTTCCGGCTGCGAGGTTACTTTCAACCAACTCGCCTTCGTAAAAAGCTGCTTGAAATGTCCGAATGTCACGTAAGTTAGGAAGTAATCAATTCCAATCGATAACGCGTTAATTGTAATTTTCGGAAACACAAGTTAACAGTCCCACGACCTGATAAATATATCGACAATTATTGTTGAGCGTAGTGCGGCACGTATCGTACTACTCAATGAAAGTAGTCGTTGTGCAATAGCTGGAACACAGTGTCAACGCAATGAATTCCTTGCACGATAATCACAGGCGTCTGCAGTAATCAAAGTTATCTGCACGTCACCAAATGCAGTTTGGTACAATCTTCTCTTTGAAAGGCAAATTTGTATCTGAAGCTTAAACAGAATCAAACCCATGATTGGGTAAAAGCGAACGAGAGCACCGAGAATCTGGGTAAATCCGCAAAAGGACACGCGTCACATTTTGCAATACATCCGATTTTATTGTTTAATGACACATGATCAAGGTTTTTTAAATTCCTTGTTCTTTTATTTGAATATTTGGTAAAATCTGGCGACGATAAACATGGCATTTACGTAACTCGCCTGCTTTAGAAATACTGAAAACTGCATCGATTGTTCGATACACCGGTTAGCTACAATTGTAAAAAAAAAGTAGTAGCGACATAAGAAAGTCATTAAGAATTCCCGTATATGGTACCTAAACGATTTCAAATTGTTTTTGTTGTTCAAAAGCCTATTTATTATGAGCTACTTCCACAAAATGACAACATTAGAACAAATTTATAACATTTCAATGCATTTTTATTTTTAATGTAGGTACCTAAAATTGAAAGTTATAAGAACACTGACACTGTCAGTTCTTTAAGCGTCAGTCCCATGGGTGGCATTTTCTTAACCACCAACCAGTCTCCATTTCTTTCTATATGTATTTTTTCTTCCAAATCTTGTATTTTTACTTTTTAGTGGTCTCATATCATCCTTCACTTCATGTTCTTGGATCAATAAATTGGCCCAAAAGGCGGATGAACCAACAGGTCAACGGCATGAACATGCAGAAGGAAACGGGAACCCACTGCATTAAAGGTCCACATGGACACCCCTTGTATAATCAACATGACATAGCCATGTTGGTCGCCAGCATCTGGAACGGATAGGCACCACAAGAAGAAGAAGGTCCTTCACTATTTCCACCAATTTCCTTTTCTCCTGTTTCACCCTTCTCCTCCCAAGAGCACCCTTTTTGCACGCCTCTCTCACGGCATTCTGTAAACACGACCCAACCACCGCTCTCTATGATCTTAGTATTTGTGTAATACTGGATGTCTGTATACAGGTTGTCCGAAATCCGTATTGAACATTGTAAATTAATTAGTGCGACAAAGAAGACATAAACAAAATGAGTAGCAGGACAAAGATAGAATATAGGTATCACGGCTAGGTAAATTTTTATAATAAAATTAAGTCAATGAAACAAACAAACACTTCTGTCAAACATTTTATCTGTCATTAAAAAAGTATAAAGTTAGGTTTAAATAATTAAAATAATTATGTGAATAGTAAAAAATAGTATATTTAAACCTCACTTTATACTCTTAACAACAGATAAAATATTTGACAGAAGTGTTTGTTTCATTGACTTAATTTTAGTTTAAAAATTTATCTAGCCATGATTACATTCTATCTTTGCCCTGCTACTCATTTTGATTATATCTTCCTTGTCGCACTCATTAATTTCCTATGTTCAAAATGGATTCCGGACAATCTGTATATCCATAACTTCGCTGTTTGTCCTTTGCCGCAGTTATCTTTCACTGCATCATATACTTTACGTATCATTTTCGAGTTCTCTATTTTAAATACGTTAATTTATTTAGGGTCAACGTCTCGCATCCATAAACAACTGTTGCTTAAATTACCGTTCTATAAACTCTGATCTTAAATTGCATACATTTATAAATTTGTGGAATTATTTGGCCTGAAACAATCAGCAACAAAGACCTATGGAGGATGACGAAAGAAGAAAAAAATAGAAAAGACAATCAAGAAACGCAAATGGCATAGGCCATACTCTCAGAAAATCAACGGAAAACATAGCCGAACAAGCTTTAGACTATAACAAAAGAGGAAAAAGAAAAAAGGGAAGACCAAATAATACATGGAAGAGAACAATCACAGACGAATTAAAACAAGTCGGACTGAGTAGGGATGAAGCGAAAAGAACCGCAAAAATAGAAAAAGATGGAAGACGCTAATCAACAAAATTGTGAAATGCAGACGGACCCAAGACAGTGCGTGAGACCAGCATCTTCACCACAGACATGTCCTACATGCTAATGAACCGCCCCATACGCGCACTTTGCTCCATTCATGGAGCTATATATGATATTGAAGTTGAAACTCTGATATTCGTTGTTTTAGATATTTTGTATCTCATAATTGTTGACAGTACTCTCTTTTGCCAATATTTTCTCTATTTCCGTGTCTTCCTTGCTCTTATTTGTTATCATCACTCCAAGATAATCAAACTGGTTCATATACTATCTGTTTGTCTTTCAGTCGCTCTCATCTTCAGATATTTTGTTTTGCCTTAATTTAGGCACAGTCCACGGTCCATATTCCCTTCTAGTTATTTTTTTGACCTTATTATGTCATTATGATCTATGTCATCTGTATATGCGATTATGTGATGTTTGCTATAGTTTATTATTTCCTTTGTTTCAATATTACCTTCCCGTAAGCTATTTCTAGAATAGGATTCAACAGCGTTGTGAATAACGGGTCGCTCTGTCGCAAACCGCTGTTGACTGTAAATGTAAACTGAATCTAATTATATTACCAGTACCAGTACCATATATATAATACACATATATTGCTGGTAGGGCCTGGAAACTTCAGAAAACATTACGGCGCCGACATAGTCTCACTTATAGTATAACGCGTCTCGTGCGCATGCGTGAGAATTCGAACTCCGCCTTTAGAAGCGAATTTTAAACTTGACCACTTCCCCATTGGGCGGGACCACTTCCCCATTGGGCGGACGACGCCGCCGCGCTTGCGCACAGCTCACCGTATACATAAAGGAGTTGGTTGTGTGTTTCACTTCATCGGCCAGTTTCCCACTCATAGCCGCTAGCAATATAGTAAGTATTAGATATATGACCAGTACTTTATACACTTTATACAAAAATGCGATTCCTCTATAATTTTCGCATATACTTTGTCGCCTTTCTTGTGAATAGGGTGTATTATAACAGTTTTCTATGTTTCACGTAACCTCTCTTCCTTCAAATATGTTTAACTAATTTTTCTTTATACTATAGTTATAGTATGAGCAAAAAAAATTCATGATGGTTGGCCATGGAATTTTCAAGTCATGCGTATTATAACTTATAACATCACAAAATAGGAACTGTCACAGTGACAGCTGATGTGGCCAAAGATTGCGTCATTTAACAAAAGTTTTATCAGATCTCCGATAAGTGCCAAATAATGCGTAAACACTAATGGAGATTTCCTTTTATGATTGCCAACAGTGATCAAACAATTTGTAATAATTGCCACTATTGATTGTCAACTAGTTTTTAAATATTACCACCATATATTTCTACAAATGATTAAAAATAATGTTGGCATGTAGGCAGTTGCAAAGGCTTTCACCCCTTACTAAAAACTCATTTGATTGACGATTACTAGGGATTTTCGATCATGATTTCTTAGGCTTCCACGGGTATGGTCATTAATGTCATTATGTAGTAAACGACTTCCAGGATTAAACCGTATTTTGAGATATAAAATATCAATAATGACACGGTCCAATTCCGGAAGTCGTTCGTTACATAATGATTTTCAATGATTAACAAAAATCTATTAATTGTAAATGATGTTATGATCGTAAACAATTTATAACAACAATTTACACTATTTACCAAGGTTTTCCTAACCTTCTTAAGGTTGGTAATGATTATCAAATGTTGTTCTTCACAGAATATCATAGATTTTCAATTACTTTGACGATATTCAGTAACCACTGAATGATTTACAAGAATTACTAGTACATCGTGCAAATTTGCTACGATGTGTAGTTTGTCATACAGGATCCACCGAAGACTATCAAATAATTTACAAAAGATTATTACGGTTTCTCCATAAAAATTTTCTATCATTTTTAGTGAATGCCAAATAGCTACCATAACTATTATTAAATATTTCTAACCTTTTCCAAATGATTTACAAAGGATTTTTAAGGTTTCTATAGTTTCCACTGACTGCCAAATACATAATCTTCCGTAATCTCCATAACATTTTCTAAGATTCTCCTCAATGACTATCAAATGTCCAGCAGGGCTACTACTAAATATTTTTAGCAATTGCTGAACGATTTACAAGAGTTACCCAAAGGTTTTCATGGTCTCTACAGTTTCTACTGATGGCCACATAATTTCTATAGAATTTTCCTATAATTTTCAGTGAATGTCAAATGGCTACAAGGACTACGTATTCCTAAATATTCTAATCATTGTCAAGTGATTTACAAAGTTTAACAAGTTTGAAGGTTTTGGCAATTTTCAAGAGAATGCCAAACAATCTTTATAAAATTTTTCTATCATTCCCAACAGCCAACTGTAAAATGACGGTAAGGACTACTATGTACTTAATACACATTTATGTACGACCGGGCGAAATTGGTCATTTTATACCCTATTTTTCAGAGCGTAATGTGTTACTTTACGACCCACTCGGGATCTTGTTTGTCATTTTGACAAATATCTGGTTTTAATGGGAATATTCCAGTCTGTACATAAAATATTGTATGCACCTCGTACGTGAGTAGCGTTTATGGCTCTTGTCGTGGTGCAGCCCGCGGCACTCCTTGGGCTCTAATTTTCACGCCGTGGGTCATAAAGGTCTTCTTACACCCTTGGTACATAAATAACTATTTCAACGACAGTCGAACGATTTGTAAAGTTTATCCACGATATTTGAAAGTTCTACAGTTTCCAATAATTACTAAATAATCTCCATAAAAATTTTCTATAATTTTCAGTAACTGTCAGATTACTAAAACGACTAGTCTATTAGTGAATATTTTGAACGATTTACAAAGTTTACTAAAGAATTATAAGGTTTCAATAACAATTTCCAAATAATCTCCCATGATATTTTCTATACTTCTCACTGACACCATCAAATTACTAGAACTACTGCTATAAATTTTTTAACGATTGTCAAACGATTTGCAACGTTTACCAAATATTGCTACTATATTTTACTGATTGCTAAATAATATCAATAGATTTTTTCTATAATTTTCAATGTCAAACGCGGTCAAACGACTACAAGAACTATTACTGCATATTATAACCATTGTCAAACGATTTACAGAGTTTACCAAAAAAATTTAGGTTTTTGCAGTTTCCAGGGATTGCCAAATAATCTCCATAGAGTTTTTCTATAATTTTCAATAACTGTCAAATTACTACAATGACTACTACAATATATTTTTAACGATTTACAAAGTTTACTAAATCATCCTAAGGTTTCTACAATTTCTAGCAATTGCCAAATAAACTCCATATTTTCTATAATTCTCAATGAATGTTAATTGACTACAAGAACTATTACTAAATAATTGTCAAATAATTTACAAACTTTACCAAAGATTTTTAAGGTCTCTGCAATTTCTAGAGCTTACCAAAAAAGATCCATAGAATTACTATAATTTTCAGTGAATATCAAATGGCTACAAGAACTATTAGTAAATATTCCAAACATTGGCAAATGATTTGCAATGATTTCTAAAGATTTTTAACGATCCTGAATTTTCCAGGGAGTGCCAAATAAATCCCCATAGGATATTTCCATAATTCCCAGTAAGTAATTGATTGTCAAATGACTATAAGGACTAGTACTTAATACACATTTTCAAGGACAGTCGAACGATTTGTAAAGTGTATTAACCATTTTTGAAAGTTCTAGAATTTCTGATGATCACTAAATAATCTCCACATAAATTTTCTATAATTTTCAGTAACTGTCAAATGACTAGAATGACTAGCCTACTACTAACTATTTTGAACGATATACAAAGTTAACTAAATAATTGTAAGGGTTCAACAGTTTCTAGCAATTGCCATATCATCTCCCATGATATTTTTTATAATTCTCCTGACACCATCAAATAACTAGCACTACTGCTACAAATTTTCAACAATTGTCAAACAATTTGCAATGTTTACCAAATATTGCTATGGTTTCTGCAGTTTTTAACTGATTGCCAAATAATATCTACACAATTTTTCTATAATTTTCAATGAATGTCAAATGGCTGAAGAACTATTACGAAATATTCTAACCATTGTCAAATAATTTATAAAGTTTAAAAATGTTAACCTTTCTGGAGTTTCCACCAATTGTCAAATAATAATCTCCATAGAACTTTTCTGTAATTCTCAGTGACCGATTGTCAAATGACTGTAATGACTACTTACTGCATACATATTTTGAACGATTGTCGAACAAGTTGTAAAGTTTATCAACGTTTTTTGAAGTTTCTACAGTTTCTATAAATAACCAAGATTTTTATGGTTTCTTCAGTTTTTACTGATTGTCAAATAATCTCCATTGCATTTTTCTATAATTTTCAGTGAATGACATGGCTACAAAAACTATTAGTAAATATTCTAACCATTGATTTACACAGTTTACCTCAAATATTTTAAGGTTTCTGAAGTTTTCACCAATTGTCAAATAGTCTCCATGGAATTTTCTGTAATTCTCAGTGACCAATTGTCAAATGACTAAAAGACTACTACTTTAGACACATTTCCAACGACAGTCAAATGATTTGTAAAGTTTATCAACGATTTTTGAAGTTTTTAGATTCTAAGGATTACCAAATGACCTCCATAGAAATGTCTATAATTTTCAGTAACTGTCAAATTACTGCAATGACTACTGTTAAATATTTTTAACAATGTATAAAGTTTACTAAAAAAAAATTAGGGATTCTACAGTTTCTAGCAATTGCCAAATAATTTCCATATTTTCTATAATTTTTAGTGACTGTTAAATTACTAGGACTACTACACATTTGTAATTCTTGTCATGCGATTTATAATGTTTACCAAAGATTTTTATGGTTTCCTCGATTTTACTGATTCCTCAATAATCTCCATAGAATATTTCTATAACTTTCAACAAATGTCAAATGGCTACAAGAAATATTACTAAATATTCTAACCATGGTAAAATCATTTACAAAGTTTACAAATTTTTACAGTTTCCAGAGATTGTCAAATAATCTCCATAGAATTTTTCTGTAATTATCGGTGGCCGATTCTCAAATGACTATAAGGACTAGACTACTCAACACACATTTTCAACGACAGTCGAAGGATTTTGAAGTTTATCAACGATTTTTGCAAGTTCTACAGTGTCAAATGATCACTAAATAATATCCACAGAAATTTTCTATAATTTCCAGTTGCTGTAAAATGACTACAAGGACTAGCCTACTACTGAATATTTTGAACGAGCTACAAAGTTTACTAAATAATTTTAAGATTTCAACAGTTTCTAGCAATTGCCACACCATCTCCCATGATATTTTCTATAATTCTCACTGGCACTATCAAATAATTAGGACTACTGCTACAAATTTTTAACAATTGTCAAACGATTTGCTATGTGTACCAAATATTAAGCTGCTATGGTTTCTACATTTTACTGATTGCCAAATAATATCTAGAATTTTTCTATAATTTTAGTCAATTTCAAGTGACCCAAGAACCATTACTAAATATTCTAACTATTGTCAAATGATTTACAGAGTTTACCCAAATATTTTGAAGTTTCAGAAGTTTCCACCAAGTGTCAAATAATATCCATAAAACTTTTCTGTAATTCTCAGGGACCGATTCATTGTCAGATGATTATAAGGAGTACATTACTTACTACATACATATTTGCAACGACTGCATTATTCTACTAAATATTTAAAACCGTTATGAAATGCTTTACAAAGTTGCTATCATTACTACTAGATAGTTCAATAATTAAGTTTACCAAAGACGGGATGTAATTATCATAAAGATTACCAGCAGATAAGAGTTGTCAAACGATTTACAAAATCTACCTGCAAAGAGTTTCTCAACATTTCTCAAGTTTTATACGATTGTCGAATAATGCACATCAAATATTATCATGGGCATTCTATAATTTCAGAGTCTTTACCAAATAAGTACAAAGTTACTTTATCTATGAGTGTCTAATCCAAAGTTCTTCTGCAAAGGTTGTCGCACATTGCTAGAATTCGCCAAGTGATATTCACACTATATTGAATATTAATTGAGAACAAAATAGATTTTTGACTACCTATATCAATATATGTTCTCTTGCTAGGGTTTAAAACACCGGAAAAATGTTAATACGGGTTTGATCATATGATCATACAGTCGCTGTCTAGGGTACCTGGCACTCCGCATGGCTAGACCTTGTCCATAACAAACAAATGAATCAAAACATTGCTAGATCTCGCTGAAAAATAATAGCTGAATAAATCTATATAATTTAAAATGGAAGCAGAGTAAAAGTTACAGTCAAATTGCCACTTAATTCACTTCAAACAGCTACAGAGATGTATATACTTTGACGTTGGACGTATCTCTTCTTCAATTATTTAATTAACCGTCGAGAAACAGCTTCAATTTCGGATCTGAAAGGCTTATGCCCTTGAGTCCACTGTTTGCTCACAACACCACGAAGTAAAATCAACAGATATTATAAAAGTCTACAAGAATTTGCCATTGGCTACAGCATTAATCGATTTTAATTAGAGCGGCAATTAGCGGTGTAAAAACACTTGAAAAATGTTTACCAAAACGAATTGTTCCCCTAAGTGGGCCTAAGTCTTCCAGACCAGTTTCCTGTTATCAGAAAAGGTGATCATAAACACTTCTTAAATGTTCATTTCGACCGCCAGCGGGTAAACAATTCCAATTTGTTAACGACATGAAATGCTTTACAGACGAGATACTGAATAGCTTACATAATGGGAAATATATTAATCGGACCGAATAAATAATGTGCAACAATGAGGGTGACTGAGAGGTCACTTTTTTCAATTTCTGGCAGATTTTGCGGGTTATTAAAATAAACAAACAGGTATTCCTGTAGGCAGTTCTGATCAAATTACGTAATTGATGCACATTTTGTAGAATAAAATGCGGTGATAAACGAATTAAAGTTGGCAACTAAATTTAGACGTCTGCCTGATAAAAATATCCAAGATTGTTTGTTATTTGGAATAATTCCGGGTCACCTTCCACAGCCGCCTAATTAATTACAGAAAGGGGTTGGCGCCGGGGGGCAAGGCCTTTCATTTTATCAACTGGAGAGGCGTAAGGGAAAGTCTGTTCTAGAAAAGTAGCTGCAAGAACAGTACTGGATGACCGACGCATCCTTCAGTATGCAAATTGCAGGGTGTCAACAATTTGTGTGATAATGCAAGCAGATGACCTCTTTATTATCACATTGTAGGGGATCGAGAAGTTGACTTATCATTAATTCACTAACCTGCGTTTTTCCTTCGCAGCAGGCTTCGCTTTTACATCCATTATGGCTGGACGTACTTCTTAGGCACTGCTAAGGAAGTACCCAATAACACAGAGGATTCACACAAAAAGCACGTTTCAACGTTACACTTCACCACTTTAGCAACAACAATTGTTATCAAAAATGTAACTTTCTGTCTGACGTCAGGGGACTAAGTAGATAAAACAGGCATCGTCCGTGGCGGGTGACATCTGTTGAGGGATTTGTTAACTAAACGCGGCAGATTTAAAAATAATGCAAAACCGACCACAGCATAGTGTTACTTGATTGCGTAATATTTAAATTATTATAAGTAGACTAGGGTGCTAGCGGCCCATAAAGTCGCCAAAAAAGTGCGTTGGGTCACTCGGAGGTACAGTGGCGGAAACATAAACCGGGACAGGTCCTATAGCGCCATTTTTCACTATTTGAATACTCTAATTTTGGCTTCCTAATTGTTTATGAAATCATATCTATCATGTGCCAGTGAACCAAAATGAACTGGTTAATGCAATATATGCAGCTTGGGATAACATCAACAATGAGTTCATTTAGACAATTTATCTACGGCAAATTTTAGTGTCCCGCTTTATGTTTCCGCAGCTGTAAATGCTACGACCTAACCAGAAATGTTCCTCTATCAAAATGGGCCCGCACTTGTTTTACGTAACTCGTTAGACGTTGGACGTATCACAATAATTTTGTGATGTGATTTTTGTATTAATTGGTGAAAAATAATTACAAAAACACAATTTTTGCGAAAATATAAAAATAACGAATTAAAATAACAGCAACATATATTAATAATTATTATTATAGCGAAAAATTAAGGTACCTATGTAGGTAGGTACATAAAGATTTGTTACATTAAGAACCATTTATTATTTTACCCTCTTACCCTATTTGTTCAGAAATGTGTATTTCCCTTCAATTAAAAGCACTACCAAAAGGTATAATCGTTCCTGGCTAACAGTAAAGCACAGATAATTTATGATCAACTTTAATTTGGAAAAGGAACGTTCTGCTGAACTGCAATTACAGGGATTGTTACAAATATGTAGCAAGCAGTAATTATTTTTTTAAACTACTAGCGGAGGAATAATTTTGAATGTATTTAAATAATGTATCATCATGTAGCAACCATGAGGAAACTTTATTTATTTTTGTATGGCGGCTCGAAGTGTGTGCTACCTGATTTGTTTTAAACTTTTAAATTCCCTTCTTATCATAACACTCATAGAGATACTATACTTACTTACTTAATCCTAAAGCCTTTCTACTCTTTCGAGGGTAAGGCTGAGGGGTTGTATTAGTCTAGTGTCTTATTTCTTACTACTTTATTCCTCTCCATTTCTCAGCCCTTCATTCCGTGTTTTTCTGGGTTTTCCTTTACCTTTCTTTTTCTTTGTTCTGGTTTCATTTACTTGTCTGGTTGTTCTTTCTCTATTTATCCTCATCCTCATTCATCCAATTATTTCTATTGGCTGTACTTTCAATTTCTCCCGGTATGTTGTATTTCTGATTCCATCTATAATTGATTTGTCCTCTATTTTCCTTAAGAATCTCATTTTGTTTAAGCTTGTTTTGTTCACTGGCAGATCCAAGGGGGTGTCAATGGGGTCAATTGACACCCCCTTGGGCCTGTTAAAAAATTTAATCAACAGTAATATCCCAAGTGCATTAAAATAGCCGATTAAATTTTGACGTTTCCTGTCAGAATGTTTTGCTAAGAAATTTGTCAAGTAAATTTGCCGCTCAACAAGAATCCCGAGTGCGCAGCACGAGGGATTTTGAAGCGGAAAATTTACGAGATATATTTCTTCAGAGCAAAACAGTCTGACAGAAAATCGTCAAAATTTATTCAGGCTAGTTTACATGCACGCGGGATGTTCGGCGTGATTATTTCCTGAATAAATAAATAAAATTCAGTTGGCGAAGCACCTCTAATAATCATGTTAAAATTATGCACAAGCGATTAAATTTTGACATAAATTTAACCGCGGTTACATTTTGACGTTTGAATTTTAGTCATTATTAAACTGGCAGGAACCATGGTGATTACGCATTATTATGGATATGAAGGAAATAATCAGATAAAAAGTTGACTACTTTGTTTTGATTATAAACAAAACTCACCCTCATAGTATACTCTCGTAATTTAAATTTCGAATTTGCCGAATGCTTATTCCACATTTTTCATTTCTTTTTAATTCCAATAGAAGCAAATTTGCCCTCACCCCCAGAGTTGGTGAGGGTTTTCGTTGTTTGTCGATGTCGGTGTGTCTACCAGTCTCCAATAGACAAAACAATAAACTGCACCTGGTGCATAGTTATCGGCGTATTTTTAAATTTTGCTAATAATATAATGTTTTTATTGTTTGTTTTAAATTGTAGAACTAGTGAGTCAAAGTTTAAAATATCCAAGCCTTCAAAATTTCAATTTTAAAGTTAAATACTCGTATGTAAAACAATGCTTATTTTATAACATTTTTCTAACTTTGACGGGTATAAAAAATTACTTTTCAAAATTGAGTGAAGTTTCGAAACGTCTTACTTTTTGCAATCGGTTGTGAAAAGTAAAATATTTCACAATCAGTGATGAAGTAGCTACTATATAAGTAGCTAAAAAAAAGGCATTTCCTAACTGGTTTTATAAATTGTTATTTCAAATTTATTCTCTTTGTTTTATTTATTTTTTTTAGAATGGCCCCACCTTCTAAAGAAACAAGAAACATTAGATGCCTTTATACAACAACCAAAAACCACTGCCGTTCCTATCAATCAGGATAAGACGGTAGAAATTCAAAATCCAGAAAAAGCAGATGATTTGTCAACAAATTCTACAGAAACTGAAACACCTTCCACTTCTATTCCCACTAATAATGGGGAGAATGAAAGTTTGTCAATCGACATAGAGCTTATTTTGACAGCACTGATAAACTTCTTGAGAGTCTCTCTAATATAAAGAAAAAAGAATTATTGGAGAACCCTTACGTTCCCCACAAAACGTGCATATTTCCTTTCACGGAAAAAAAATTACATGGCAAGGTAATTAAAATACATTTAAATTAGTTATTTGGATAAATATACTTGGTTTGTATATTCGCATATAAAACAAGAAGTTTTGTTACGGTATTAAAAGAACTTTACGACACCCACCCAAGGTGAGCATCGCACCACGGAATCAGTCCTGAAAAACTGGCACACTTGCCCTGAAATCGGTTCGAAATAGGCTAATAGGCCACGGCTGGAACGCTCAGGGAGTCGGGCGTGAGTCACACGATACGTTCTGGGCAAGCGTGTTGTGGCATAATATATACAGGGTATGTCGAAATCATGAGGGCGCCACCAAGCCTGTCTTAACCCGGCTAACCGGGCCTGGACGGTTAAACGGGAGCGAAGCATGCACAATACTCCGCCGATAGGATTACTCAAGAGTTACAAGGTCAGATAACAATTTCGGGATTGCCTTATGCAAGGATTGTAATTAGGTGTCAATCCGACCGCGACTACGCAGCTGTCTCACTCACCTGTACGCTCACAGCTTCCTCGTTCCGTCGTACAATAATCAGTACAATAAAGGGGCGTCTATCTGTAACAGAACATGCACAAGCCGAAACAAACAATAGTTCCCTTAACTAACCAATCATATATTGAACTTCGGGTTACAAAGGGGTAGCAGAATGCGTCGCCCTGTATCTAAACTTAACCTATAATTAAGGGCACCAGCTGGCACGCGCGCTCTAAACTTAACGACAGATGCTGAACATTAGTGAACAGCAATGAGCAGGAATAGGTAGCAATGAGTACAAGCATGTACGTGGCCTTAGGCGGCGGGCAGCGACGATTTACATTAGCATTCGCGGCATGAACAGTCTACAGTCTGAATGAATGCACTGGCGCAGTAATGAGTAATGAGTACAAATATGCACGTTGCCTTATGCAAGGGCAGCGACGATTTACATTAGCATTCGCGGCATGAACAGTCTACAAGTCTGAATGAATGCACTGGCGCAGTAATGAGTAATGAGTACAAATATGCACGTTGCCTTATGCAAGGGCAGCGACGATTTATCTTAGCACTCGCGTTCACAGCGGTAATCAGGTTAAAGACACATACCTTAGTGCGTAGGCGGCGAGGGAGCCTGGTACAGTTGAGTTGCGACAAGCTGCAATCGTAGGTGGCAGGTACCTTCGATGCTACAACGGCGAAAGGGGGTGAATGCACAACCGCCTCAATGGCGACGGGAGACACGTCAAGACGCGTACAACGGGACGACGAAAAGAAAGAGGCCACGTCCCGCCACGTGACTAAACCTTGGCAGCCAATCGCAAGGCGATAAAATGAAACAAGCCAATGCGGGCCACGATGGTATCACGCCACGACAGCGTGCTTTCTAGAAGATTCGGAATTCGAAGAAAAACGCCATCAGAGGGGAGCTCCAACCGACGAAAAATACTGCTTTTGGGGCTAAATATGTGCGAAATCGTGATTCTGAAATTAGGCGATGGAGCCAAATAAAGAACTAAAAGGGCTTATCATACAGGCACGCTGCCCTAAAGCCTAGGTGGCTATTTAAAATACCAAAATGACCTAAATAAAGGCGTGAAATGCAATTAAGCATCTGCGACAGCAAAATGACTTAACACTCCCCTTACTTGAAAGAGAGTTCCCCGAAGTCTCTTATAAAACAACGAGGCATTTTGCGACAACGTAACGAGAACTCAAACGAAAACGCAACAACGAAAAACGAACAAAACAAAAAAAAACATTCGATACGATAGAGTGCACCCCCAAAGGGATTACGCACGCTGGCCACCAGGTAGGGTGCAAAGTGGGAAGGGAGAAGAGGAAGAAGAGAGACTGGATACGCCAGTAGAAAATACGGAAATTGTTTGGGTCAAAATCGGGTAAAATATGGGTCTAAATGGGGTATAAAAAAGTCTTACACCTGTGGACACTTCCGACCAACCGTTCCAAAAGAACACAGGGAGAGGGGGGGGGGTATAGAAATGGAAGTCCAAAGTCCCACCCAAGGGTTACCTGAAGAGGGCACGCTGCGCGTCACGAGATCGGCGCATTGTGTGGATCCCACAACTGGTATGAGTACCCAAGAGAAGAGGATGAACCAAAAAAAAAAAGGGAAATGGTTGTGACAGAAACTGTCAAAATAGTCATAATCAGTAATAGGAAAAACTCAGTCCACCGAAATCCTCAATCAATGCCGATGCCGGAGCCAAGTCGACTATTAAACCGCAAAGCGCGAGCTCGAAAGTGACTCCAACACCGAACACCAAAAGAAAATCCGGAAGAACCAAGTCTCCAAGGGTGTAGGCGTTCGATGACGCATGCCCAATAAATCCTTTTCAGAAATCCATGCGGCCCAAAGGGACTACCTTATTACGACAGGGTCCGCACGAAACAAAATGACCAGAAACACGCTCTCTTTATGTAATCCCACATAGGTGGTTGAAAATGGCGACGGCCAACGGTACGGTAAAAGAGCGCTAGGCCACGAAAACAACAGGGCATCACTAAAAAAAAAAAGTCAAAAACCTTTAAATACTCAAAATCTTTCCACTCAAGAAACCTCATGCGGACAGCATGCGCATTACTGCCACACAAAGCTCAGAAGCTTCAACGAAACTGTTCACAAAGAACACGATACTTGACAACATAACGTCATCAGACAAAAAGGGTACGGTAAATGACAACAAAACGTCAACAAGTACGAAGCATTCCGACCAGCGGTAAAGACTCGTTAAATGCTAACGGTAAGTGTACAAAACACTGCGATAAAAATGTTAGGGGTGTCCACGAAGAAGTCGGTAAACGAAGTTGGGCGGTACATGATAATAATGAAAATGAAATAAAATTCCAACGAAAATAACTACGTCAAACCAACTAAGAAGATGGCCTGAGGGACGTAATAACCGCACGAGCGAATCTCCCCAAGCACACCAACAGCACACCATAACTTATCAACAAACCAAAACGCAGTGATGAAGCTGAAAATGAATTCCAACCTGCTCACCAAAAATCAACGCGGCACAACACCAAACGATAGCAAAAGAAAAATTGTCAAAATCGGTAATCATCAACGTCAAAATCGATAAACCTCGCTAACGTGAACGTCAAAATCGATAAACGTCAGTTCGGTACAACAAAAGTGTCAACTTAGCACAAGGCTAAACAATGTAAGCGACAGGGAATCGAAACTCCCAACTAAGCCTTCGAAAAGACTTAAAAAAAACAAGGTCGGTACCTTCACTCAACAACATCTGGTACTAAATCCGACTAATACGGGATAAAATCTGCACTAAATGCAACGAGAGATCTCGGTAGTATGAACTGGCTAAGAAAAACAAGAAACGACGGTAAAAATGACGAAAAAGATACTCAAAATATGAAAAGACATGGAAAAACACAAAAAGAAAACTCAAAAAGGCGATAAACAACAAGAAAACACAAAACTACAAATAGAAAATAAGAAAAGACAAGAAAAAACATATAGAAAACAGAAGGAAACAGGAAAAGACAAATAGAAAACAAGAAAAGAAGCTCGGTAAAATATTCTACTAAAAAAAAAAACGGTTTACCAGTCCATACCACTTCGAAATGACGAGAAAAAAAAACATTGGGCGCCAAAATTAAGACACACAACGCAAAAAAAAAGAAAACCCCAAAATGAGGTCGGGCGTTGTCGTGCACCAATAGGCTCCAGACGTTGGAGCACCGAAATTAGGCGCGTTGACGAGAACAAAGGAGCCACAAGGCCCCACAAGGCCTCACACGATGGGCTGCCAAAATTAGGCAGACAACGGGTGGCTTAATAAGAAAAACGAACATACAAGGCCCCCGATGTTGGATGCCAAAATTAAGACGCAACGAAGGGGCTTGACGAGAAGACGAATATCAGAAAAAAAAACAGGCCCACACGTTGGGATAGCCAAAATTAGCCTGTTACGGTATTAAAAGAACTTTACGACACCCACCCAAGGTGAGCATCGCACCACGGAATCAGTCCTGAAAAACTGGCACACTTGCCCTGAAATCGGTTCGAAATAGGCTAATAGGCCACGGCTGGAACGCTCAGGGAGTCGGGCGTGAGTCACACGATACGTTCTGGGCAAGCGTGTTGTGGCATAATATATACAGGGTATGTCGAAATCATGAGGGCGCCACCAAGCCTGTCTTAACCCGGCTAACCGGGCCTGGACGGTTAAACGGGAGCGAAGCATGCACAATACTCCGCCGATAGGATTACTCAAGAGTTGCAAGGTCAGATAACAATTTCGGGATTGCCTTATGCAAGGATTGTAATTAGGTGTCAATCCGACCGCGACTACGCAGCTGTCTCACTCACCTGTACGCTCACAGCTTCCTCGTTCCGTCGTACAATAATCAGTACAATAAAGGGGCGTCTATCTGTAACAGAACATGCACAAGCCGAAACAAACAATAGTTCCCTTAACTAACCAATCATATATTGAACTTCGGGTTACAAAGGGGTAGCAGAATGCGTCGCCCTGTATCTAAACTTAACCTATAATTAAGGGCACCAGCTGGCACGCGCGCTCTAAACTTAACGACAGATGTTGAACATTAGTGAACAGCAATGAGCAGGAATAGGTAGCAATGAGTACAAACATGTACGTGGCCTTAGGCGGCGGGCAGCGACGATTTACATTAGCATTCGCGGCATGAACAGTCTACAAGTCTGAATGAATGCACTGGCGCAGTAATGAGTACAAATATGCACGTTGCCTTATGCAAGGGCAGCGACGATTTACATTAGCATTCGCGGCATGAACAGTCTACAAGTCTGAATGAATGCACTGGCGCAGTAATGAGTAATGAGTACAAATATGCACGTTGCCTTATGCAAGGGCAGCGACGATTTATCTTAGCACTCGCGTTCACAGCGGTAATCAGGTTAAAGACACATACCTTAGTGCGTAGGCGGCGAGGGAGCCTGGTACAGTTGAGTTGCGACAAGCTGCAATCGTAGGTGGCAGGTACCTTCGATGCTACAACGGCGAAAGGGGGTGAATGCACAACCGCCTCAATGGCGACGGGAGACACGTCAAGACGCGTACAACGGGACGACGAAAAGAAAGAGGCCACTTTCGTTCTGCTGAACCAAATCCTCGTAGGTCGAGATGAAGGGGGCACGACCCCTTACTTGCGGAAGCAGGAACTGGGCTCCAAAACACCCACGTTACGCCGAAGATAATTCGAAAACTGCGACCCGCAACCACCACGCGAGCGTTCTCTGCAACGGGCTGCGGACAACTCCCACTTAAGGCGAAAACGTATATCACATAAATTGCCGAAGCAGCACTCGACGGGAAAAAGGGCTGACGCCCCCGCCAAGGGCGGAAGCGCCGCACGAAAACACACACTCTGCGACCTCTTGTTCGTTCGACGGCTCTCGGCTGAATGCCACGAGGGAAGCGTTAGCAAAGGTCACCTTGGCCGCGTCCCGCCACGTGACTAAACCTTGGCAGCCAATCGCAAGGCGATAAAATGAAACAAGCCAATGCGGGCCACGATGGTATCACGCCACGACAGCGTGCTTTCTAGAAGATTCGGAATTCGAAGAAAAACGCCATCAGAGGGGAGCTCCAACCGACGAAAAATACTGCTTTTGGGGCTAAATATGTGCGAAATCGTGATTCTGAAATTAGGCGATGGAGCCAAATAAAGAACTAAAAGGGCTTAGCATACAGGCACGCTGCCCTAAAGCCTAGGTGGCTATTTAAAATACCAAAATGACCTAAATAAAGGCGTGAAATGCAATTAAGCATCTGCGACAGCAAAATGACTTAACAGTTTCTTGTCAGTTTTTCTTGAAATGAAGCATGTTAAGTGACTAAATTTGTTTTTTAAAATGAAAAACGGTTGAATTTATAGGTAGAGGTAGAGGAAGCTCATTAGAAGAGCTTTTCCAAAATTCAAAAATGTACACTGCCTTCCATTTGAAAAAAAAAACGAAATTATTAAATTTGCTTATGTTCAGCACTATGTATATCAGTAATACCCAGAACCACTATTTGCAATGCGAAAGGTAGTTCACGAAAAGCATATTGTTTTAGTAACGTTTTTCTTCATTCAGTTGTTTTCTCTTACAACAGCCGCCTGAAATTCAGCATTTTTTGCATAAAAATAGTTGATGTTAGACCCATACAACTTGATATAAAATTATTAGTATTTCAACGCAAGACTTTCAAGTTACCTAAATATTACACATCCCATTAAAAAAAAAAGTAAGTTTGATTCGCCACACTTTTTTGAGCCACCCTGTAATGTGCACCACTTTTGTACCTACAAATTTTATATACACAATATTTATGTAACTCTCATAATATCCCCCCCCCCCCGGCGTTGCCGGACCCTGTATATATTGTTATGGTATACTAGTAGTTGGATTTGGCTGACTATTCAACACTATAACATATAAGCCAATCATAATGCAGACATTTGCTTTTTTCAACCAATAACAGCAGTATATCACTGAATATCGGGCACCATGCAAAATATTCACAAAACAATGTACGTACTCAAAAACTAAATAGCCTTGTTGCGAAATATCGCTTAGCAACGATGTTCTGTCCTTAGCGATATGGCTAGGTTAAGTGAAACTAAACACCAACAAACTGTGTGAACAAAGTTTGGCTTGCCTTAAAAATTTTAAAATGTTGTGTTTTGGAAGTATTCTGCTGAATTTAATTGAGGATGAATATTAATTGTTGGATTATTTTTCAATAAAGTTAATCGTTATGTATTAATATTGTTAAATAGTCGTCCCAAATACCACTCGAAGTTGATATATATTTTTTAAATATTCTGCCATTTCCATAGCAATTATGCAAATTTCACTCAACAAAATCACACTTAAATGTAATAATTTACATGGAAACGGCAAAATATTTGTCAAAGATATATCCACTACTTGTGGTACTTATTACCCTTGAATATTTAATATGTAAGTAGAATCGATTTTGACAAATTTAAAAAGAACAGACAAATTAATATAAAAATAATAAATATTGAGTGTTCTATAGGGGTTTTGGAATTTAGAAAGTAAATACATGTTTGTATCACACATGATAAATGTACCTAAGTTCTAATGAAAAAATATGTTGAAGTAGGTAAGATTCGAATAAACTTAAATTATAGATGGCATTAATAATTAAAACATGGTAGTTAGGCGAATTTGTTACGATTATTAATAATAACAAATAATAAAAATATGTACGTTTTTACAATTTTGATCTGAATAAAAATATTGAAATTTACCCTATTTTGAATGTGTTAGTCTAAAAAGGTTTAAAAAGGGTCATTAATAAAATCTACGAGGTGATAATACTAGTGAAACATAAAGAAGATTATTACAAATGAAGCATCAGTTCTAGAAGAGTATTGGAAGATGGAAGAATTAAATAGAAGCAAGAACAGTAGTTATTAATTATAGAAGAATTCAAGATTTTGATGGAAATAGTTTATTTAAAATAATACAATTGACAAGGAGTTACACTGGTTTGAGTATTGCTAAGTGCTGGTTTCGTGAAGGCGTTCTGAAGACAAGAGGATCTGTTCGGGGAAGATAGCAGAGGGACGACTGGACATGAGGTATTCTGTTGGTTACTGACAACAAAGGTTGGTGAAGCGTGGAGCTACCAGAGCCACTAGATATAGGAGACTATTCCCCTCAGATAATATAAACCAATTACATTAATCAATTTTCAAAATTTGAACCAATCAGAGTCGAATACAGCGAATATTTTGCAATAGTGCAATACCCGGGTATTTGCGCAAGTGAAATAGCGAGTATTTGCAGGAAGAAAAGGAAACCAGCAAGGTACACAAGAAACTTCAGAAAGAAAACTGAAAACTTATTAAAAATGAATAGTCTTGCAATATTCCCCGCGTGCATTCTGTATAATTCGAGTATTTCTCGAGAACGCGAGTGCACTAGGGATATAACTACTGAGTACCGCCACGTCCGCCATGTTTATTTCTCTGACATATGCGTCACTTTGAGGTTTGTAACACAATTCCGTCAACGTGACGTTTGTTAGCAATCCAAAACTTTACTTAAAATTGGAAAGACTGTAAGTCTATGTCAAATTCGAGGTTAGCAGGTTAGATTTTGCGTCAGTCTGTGTCAAAACTGACGCAAAACATAACCTGCTCACCTCGAATTTGACATAGACTTACAGTCTTGCAAATTTCAAGTAAAATTTTAGACATAACTCAATCAGTTATTGCTGATGGGAACAAAAATGGCGGCGATCGCAGTATTTTCACGGATCAAAGAACGGCGGTACTTTCTTATATACACTGGCTCTGGGAGCTACGAAAGAAGGATATCAATTGGAGATCGTCTGTGACAGCTAACTTGCCGTGGAGCTGTATGAAGCAGGGTGTTACTGGAAGGTAGCAGTTGCACGAGCAGAGTAGGAAGATGTCTGTCCTGGTAGCAGCCGGGAGTCGACAAGTTGACAGCTATTGTCAGTAAGCAGTACATCACAGCAGGACTAACTAGGGGTCCAAGCTGCTAACGTCAGGAGAATTACTACCTTGGAGGTGATAAGAAGAGTGAACAGTGCAAGGTTGGTCGTAGTATTGTTCTATCGACTCTATAGCAAATAAAAGACAATTTAAAAAGTGCAATTAACTATAAACAAGTACTTGCCATATTATATTGAGTCAATAACTTTGTTTGACAAAAAAGGTAACAGTTAATGTCATTACACAATTGAAAGTCATTTTTCAAATAAAATTTAATTAACAAGCAACTAGATAATCGAACCCTGAAAGAGTTTCAAGGCGCTATCAATTTTAATAATTAAACACTATTGAATTTCGAACGATACAATTCAAGTTAAAATTAAGAGCAGTCACTACAATATAGTACGTCTAGAAAGTATACGGAAAATGTAATTCGTTTTTAGCTTTTTAAAAATAACATATTTGACATATAGGATTGTCTTTTGTTTTATCCATGACCTACTACCCTGACAGTACGCACACAAAATTTTAGAGACCCGGGACTTTCTAAAAGGAAGTTTCATGACATTTCTTAAAACTATAAAATTCCGGATACTTGAATGCTTTTTCAAGGTTGATGAAACATAGGTATATTTCTCCGAATTCTCTGATTACTTTTTCACTTATTTGTCAAAGTATTAAGATGGCATCTTGAACCCCTCTGTTTGGTGTGAATCCATACTGACTGTGTTTCGTCTGTATGCTTCCTTATTCGTTTTTCCAGGACTCTTTTGCTAAGCAGTGTGATTCCTCTATAGTTCTGGCAGTTTTTTATATTACCTTCAATTTAATTATTCCCTTTTGCCAATCCTCTGGTGCTTGTCCACTTGTCCTGTACTCATTACTTTATTGAAAATTATTTGATGTGTTTCCTTGCTTCTTCTGATATTGCTTTTATTATTTCTGCAATTCTGCCCTTGTCTGACCAATTGCTTCTTTTACTTATATTGCAATATCGTCTTCCTAGTTTTGCTCTTGTTCGTGCCTTTTCCTTGTGGCTGCCCGTTTAGTTCCTTCTTTTTCTAGGTCTTTTATTTCTAGTAAACTTAAAGTATTGTCTCCACTTTTCCATTATTTCTTCTTCTTTTGTTAGGGTCTCAGCATTTTCATCTTTAATATTATTTAGCCTTTGCAGTATAATTGATGATTGTATCTGCTTCTCTACTGTTTGTTTTCTTTAACTGGCTGAGATATTTTGCACAAGATTTTTATTTCAAAACCATTTATTATTGTTTCTGTTTTTTGTAATAGTATCCACATTTCGTTTCTGTAGTATAAAACTCGCCGGATTATCGTTTTGTATAATCGTACTTTCCGTGTATATATCCTCATTTCATTATGGATGAAAATGTTCTTCCACTGCTAGATTTTGGCTTCTCTGGTTGGTCCTTGATTATATCAACACTTTGAGTTTTTCTTTATTTACTTTTAGTTCTACTTCTGCTACGGTGTTTTGCAATTCTACGAGAGTTTCCTTTGTTACACACATATTTCTACTGAATATATTAATGTCATCAGCATATCCTACTATTTGATTGGATTTGTGCAACAATAATAATCCATTTGTGCCTATTGCAGTCCTTCTTACAACATATTCCAATGCCAAGTTAAAGAGACTGGCGGCCTAAGCATCCCCTTGCTTAAGATCTTGTTGGATTTCAAAAGGATCTGTTAAAAAAAACTATTGAAAATAAGCGGAAATTTTAGTTCCAAGTTACCTTGCTAACCTTGTTTGTAACCATGGAGTAAGAGGGAAGGAGACCCATCCACATGCTGGCACTTCGTCACAACCTGCATTGATATTTGCGGCTCTTTAGTAGTACCTACCGTATTCTGCCACTCGCGATGCAAATGTTCCATGCCAGGTCAGTTGGCGGCATGGTGGGGGTTTGTTCATGTCTGGTTTACGTTTTGATTTGCCGCAGCGGTCGTATACCACGATCACATGACGGATTGAGGCCTCGGCGTGAGACACCATTGCTGCGAGCGGTAGATACTGTACTATTAAAGACCTGTCAATATCATCGCAGGTTCTGTAGCATGGCGATCGGTCTCTTTCCCTCTTATTCCATGTTTGTAACCAACAACAAAACCTGGTTTTTAACTAAATTTCTATCTACACTCTTACAGAAATGTATGGTCATGGTTTTGGCGGCCCTGAGTCATGTTGAAAAAAGATAGACTATAGCTTTATAACCAAGTAAACTATCAATTTCAATTGTAGCAATTGGTGACGTATGAATTATATTCTCTCAGATATAGGCTGTATTTTGTTTTGAAATCTTGTAGTGAACATCATACGACACTGATTAATGACCAATAGAAAAATTAGTTCACGAGCCGTAACTTGGAAATTTTTTGTAAGTAAACCAACCTAACTGTGGGGGTTTGTGTCGTTACGATTTTCTTACCGAATCTGCATTCGAACATTAATTCATATCCAGAAATTATTTTTCGTGCATTCCAACAACATCCTAATTTGCCCTCGCATCCCGCTCGGGCAAATTAATACGACGTTGTTGGAACGCACTCAAAAAATTTCCGGAAGGAATTAATGCTCTTATGAGATTATATGTGAAGATTTTATATGCTGTGCTTAGTAGGGATATTCCTCTGTAATTTTTACATCCTAACTTATCGCCTTTCTTGTGTTTTCCATTTCTCTGCAATTGTTTCTGTCACCCATATTTTTCCAATCAGATTTGTGATAGCTGTGATGAGATGAGGTCCTCCATGTTTCAATAACTTCCGGGTGATTTATTGTTTAAGAATGATTGTAGGGCTTCTTTGATCGGTGACTGTGAGTATTCTGCTGTAGGTGTGTTTTCATTTAGCTTCTCGTCTTCTTGCGTGCAGTTGAGATTGTGATTCTGATTTAACAGTTCTTTGAAATAGTGCAGAACATATTATGAGAAGGAAAGAAAATAGGTGGAGTAGGAGAACAACACAATGGAGACCACAAGCGAATAAAAGAAGCCGAGGCAGACACAGGGAAATATGAAGAGATGACATCGAGAAGCAATGCATGAGCAACACTACTGATGGCAAAGTTAAAAGAGAATTGGGGTGGCGTATATCCAGAGATATAGCACTTAAGTATTGCCAGTGAATGAAAGTATAAGGAACATCTCTGGGTCGTAGCTTTTTACTTCCTATTACGATAAAGGAAGTATTGGATTCACCCCGAAAATTCGAAATTGGGTTTTCAACAAATCTTCACGTTTTAAAGTCCCCTGAACCCAAAAAAACATGTTTTTGTTCATTGGTCTGTCTGTGTGTCTGTAAACAAAATATCTCAAAAACCTTGTGTACTATGTAGATGCAACAGCAAGATTTTGAAGAAAATCGCATAACCAGAAGTTTGGTGTTTACTGGTGATTTTTCATTTTTTTTCGATTTTTTCAAAAACGGCTCTAACGATTTTTTTCAAACTTTACAGTTTTATTACATTTTTAAAGTGTATTGATGTGAGATAAGTGATTTTCCAGTTGAATACCTCTGATATGGATTTATTTTGTTTTTTTCCTAATTTTTTCATTAACTCCTATTTTAAAAAGAACCCAATTTTAGAAAAAAATTGTCTCTTGAACTAACACTCTATTTTGTACAGTTTCTGTAGAATTTGTAATTTTTGATAATTTTTAATAAATGCTTAAGAATTAAAAATCATATTTTTGACTAATTATAAGATCACTGTAAAAGGAAGTTGTGTGCGTGTATTAGTGATGTCAAAAAAGTAACAATTCGGTACACTAGTACTTATTACCCGACAAGATCCGAAGTAACGGATATCAACCTGCAAAAGTATTCGTTACATTTTTAAAACAGTTACTGCAGTCGTTGAGTGAACAAGTACTTGTTCAATCAATGCTGTAGTTTAACCAAAGAGTATTATTTGTTTAACCTTGCTGTTTATTTTATCGCCATCTTACGCTGCAAAGCTTTAAGTTTGAGATTATGTTAAAAATTAGAATGCTGTCTGTAAAAGTAGGGGTTTCATGAAAATATTTTTAC